>PTEX01000126.1:356011-652149 GCA_003342815.1 Eudromia elegans | reverse complement strand
ATCAGTAGAAAGAAGGAATTTACTTTGTGACAGAGCAGTGGGGGTGATGCAGCCTCTCCAGCAGCCCCAGTTTCCATACTGCACTCCTGTGGCAGATCCTGCCATGGCATCTGACACCAGCCAGGGTTGGTGTCTCTCCTCAGCCCTAGGTATCTGATGTTATCTCCTTAGATACCTCTTGTCTTGTATTTCMTGAGGTTTCACAGTCAGTCAGGATAATGGAAAGATTGAGAACTGGACTTTAGATATGTTAAAGAATTAAACCAGTAACTCTCTCATTACAGAAAACTGTTCACCTGGTCCTTTTAGGTTTGTCTGTATTTTCTTTATTTCTTAATTTTGAGTAGCTTGTTACTCTGTGGTGCTTTGTCACCTTAGTGCCTTTTTTGACAAACTCAATTGCTCTCAAGTAACCTTGTGCTGTAGGGAGCCATTTTCGGTGCGGCTCTTGGCTTGTCTACTGGTGTGTCTCTTGGATCTGTGCCCTCCAGATAATGGAGGTGATGGGTGCCATGTTAATGAGTGTAACAATAGGAAGAAACAGGCCATAACATGACATCACTTTTTTTTAAAAAAAGAGGAACTTCCCTTGGCCTTGGGCACTTTGTTTCTAAAAGCAATATAGGATCCTCCAAAGTATAATAGAAAGTCCTTCCACAGCAAGGTGAAGGACATGATCTGAAGATAAAAAAGAAAATGCTGGGAGTCATTCACACAGATTTCCTTCCTTTTTAAACAGTGTTTGTTTGATATTTCCCAGATGTAATTAAACTGTAGGTTTTATTTTTCCTCAAAATATTTATTGCTAGAGGTGTGGAGAGTTTTGTTTATTCAAGTTGTGGTTAGAAGATGAGAACCAAGGGATAGAGATTGGCTCTTGAATTACTAGAGCTGAAGTAAAGCCCAGGCTGTTTTCAGCCTTGGATTTCTGTAGTATTTTACTTTCTGCTTCCCTCTTTCTTCAGTCCTTTCAGTCCCTGCAGTGCTGTGGCCCTTTGGTGCCTGCTATGCCGTGCATTGGGGAGGCTGCGGTCTCTCGCGTCGGGGCTCAGAGGGAATAGCCTGGCTTGGGGAAGCAGAGCTGCTTGTTCTGTCCGTTTCTGGGAAATGGGGATTGCAGACAACCAACAGGCTTCTAACGGTGGACATGGTTTTTGTTTTTAAAAATTCAGTTAATATCCTGAGATCTTATTTTCAGATGTTCTTCTGCTAGGGGAGGAAGTGATGAATTACTAACTCCATGTTAGTGAGCTTGGTGAGAAAAAGGCAAAAGCTGTTAATTTCAAAGAGTTAATCTCAAATAAAAGAACACCTTTCAAGCAGTAAATGTTTTGAAATTATTTAAATACAAAACTGATCACAACTGGGAAGTTAGGCTAAACTTATTTATTCTCATTCTCTCTTATATGTTTGCACCTATTCTGGCATAACAGGCCTTGCTGTCTGATCTGGTTTGCTCTACATTGGAAGATCATAAATAAACAAAAAATTTGTCCCACAATTGACTGAACTGAGGTCCTGTCTCATTTACACACAAATCATTTCTTAACTTTCCAGAAATGCACAAAAAAATCTATAAAACTTTTTTGAAAGTTAAGGGTAGTGAGAAAGATAATTTAGAAGAGATAATTGTATCACAGTTTGAGTTGCTTGAACTTAGTAGACTGCATTTTTCCTTTATCAGCAAGACTCAAGCTGTAAACAGTTGAGTTTCAGCAGTCCTGTGCCTACGTGGAGCAGGAGGGTGCGGGGTTGTAGGTCCTGATTCAGCAGAAGACTCAGCATACATCTGCTGAAGCGGAGCGATTATGAGTAAACATGAAAGTCTTTCTTTGATTAAAAATGACTCTGGATGATGCCAAAGGAATTCTAAGAAACATCAGGCCCATAATGCTGCCCTTGTATGGTACAGATGCAGGCAAACAGAAGCGTTACTGAGTATCTGTGGAAGGAAATACCCAAATGATGAAAGAGATTTTGTAGAAAACTTTATAGCATGGTATGGTTAATAACTTTTAACTTTATCTTTCTAAGGAAAACTATTAAAAATTGAGAAATAAATCTTTAACAGATTCTGAGTATCACGTAATTATTTTCTAAATATGCTAAAAAATTCTTTTTTTTGTAGGGAATTGAGATTTTTCAGATTTTTCAAAATGCTTTATCTGCTACAGGCCCTTAACCCTTTTTTAGCATCTTTTCCTTTTCTTATTTAGCTTAAAAATCTCTTTAGGAATGTCCTATTAACTTTTTCTCAAATATCAGCATGTTTTGTGTTGTCTATGTCAGGAAGAGGCACAGAAGTTTTCTGAACCCCAGAGTTCAGTGTCTACTGAGTGTGGTGATGGTGACTGTAGAACATACCTAAGAAAAACTGTCTGTTTACCCTTTAAAAAAAAAATCTATCTATGCTAAAAATTTTTCTCGCATTAAAATCTCTTCAGCTAGCTTCAGATGATTCACCTCATGGATATCTTGAACCTTGCCCCAGAGACTGATAACTTTGTTCCATTCTCCTATTCTTTAGCCCCATATAATATGAGTTGTGTTGTTCAAGCTGTTTGGTKGTTTGATCTTTTCAATAGATGAGTCTTCATGAATTCTTTTTTTGTAAGTGTATTTGTAAGTGTATGGTTCTTGAGACAGTGTGGCGTACTGCTAGCATCCTCCATGGAGGGCATGTGCAAGCATCAAGCCGGACAGCCTGTTGCTGCAGGACAGGAAGAATGAGGCTCTAAGTGCTGCAAAACCCAGTGGTCCCCAGGGTCTCATCAAGAAACAGAGCATTTGCTATTAGAAAAAAACAGTTGCCACTTAGATTTTTTTTTTTTTTATGACAACTGAGTTTCCGCAAGCCTTTTTTCTCGATAAGCTTTTTTGCTGAACTGGATTTGCATGCATCAACAATATAWCTTCATTCCTGGTGGCTTTGGTTACATATAGTGTATAGAGCATATGGGGACCAGTTATATTGCTTTTCAAAGCAGAAAAATAACTTCATCCTTTGTAGGTAATGACTGAATAAATGGTATTGAGATCCCTTAGGCTCTAAGTCACAAGAGATGGGAGTTTGGAGGGAAATGAGTTCAGCACAAAGACTGCTGTGTTTTATTAGCTGGAGGCACTCAATTGTGTTCTTTGGTGTAAACTTACTTTAAGTTAATGGAATTCTACCAAGGGTAGGTTTTCATCCCAGATGACAAAAACAAAGGTTTCTGATAATTGTCTGAAGTTGCTGCTGCATGTGTGCTTCAGATTTTTTAGTATTTTTTGCAGAACACAGAGCACAGAGCTCTTGCTTTTCTATCTGGTGTCTGTATGCTGTGGGAATTGCTAAGAAGCAGCTAATAAAGATGGGGGCATAACTGGCAGGAATGAGAAGTTAACAGGGCAGATTTACCCCTTTTTAGATGGTTAGGAAATAGCGAATAGGAGGAGAAAGAGGTGAATAAAATCAGGGTTAGGGCAGAGAAGTGTGGAGGCACCCASTGAGTGCCAGGCCGCAGCCTGGGTTAGTCCTCCTGGTGGCTGTGGGTGTGTGAGATTCCTCGGGCCTGGCTTACAAACCTCGCCTGTTGGCGGAGACGTGAAGGGCTCGTGTGCCGAGCGGTGGCGTTCTCCGGGAGCTTGCTGTGGGTTGTTTCAGTCTTGCTGTCTCGATGTGTAAAACAGAGGCACCCGTCCTCTTGCTTTCCATGCAGGGCTGCTCAAAGGACTAACGTGATAGCTTTGATGTGCTTGGATGATACTGGTCCTAACTGAAGCTGTCCTATTAATTCTTCAGAAACTTTTTCTTTTCCGAAAAGTTTTTTCTTTARTTGAGGCATGAAAATGGAAGATGGCTTTATTTGATGTTTTCGTGCTTTTTACTTTCCTTACTTGAGCGTCCATTAGTCTGTAAACAAAACCAGAGATCTCTGATCTCAGATAAGGAATGATCTGACTGAAGTTTTATAAAATTATGAATTATTGGTGATATCCCAAAGAATGTCTTGACTGATGGAGCTGTTTTTTCTCCTGCTTCCTTATTTTAAAAAGTGACTATTTTTATGAGAGGTAGAGCCAATCATACTAAAACCAACAGAGAAAAAGATGTGTGAGAGAAATTTACTCTTAATTTGCTGCAGACAAAAAGATTTTCAGGTAAAATATGAATCTTTCCTTGCATCCATAGGAGAAAACTCAAAACAGCAACTCACAGCATCAGGTAGGACTGCATTGTGTCCCATACAGAGTTTGAGTGACTTGGTAGAAGTTTAAGATGAGTCTTCATTTTCTTGGACTAGAACAGACTTCATCTTTAGAGATAACTTATTAGCTATGTGCCTGCTAGAATGATGCCRGTCTTCCTCATGAAATATTAGATTGGGCTGGCAAAGTTACATTTTATAGCAGTAATGAACTTAATTGTATTACGGGATATTTTTACCTTTAAGCTAAATAAAGTAACGGGTGTTTAAGAAAATTGGCAAGAATACTGTAAAACTGTTCAGAAATTACTTGCGGTATTACCGCTCTCGATTTGCTTTTTGGAAYGAGGCCAGTAGTAGCTTTTTTTTTCCCTTTGCTGAAATGGTGCTCCTGGCCATGTTGTTCTCTGTATTCCCTTTTGTTGTGCCAGCACTCAAGTTTGATCTCTCTGATAACGCACATCTTCGTGCATGGAAGTAAGAGGGCTAAAATATGCATCCTAGGAAGGGCTTTCTTGGAGACTTCTTAAGACTGTAATTGCCTGTACTGTAACAACTGAGTGTCACATTTCCCAAGTGCCTTGTTCCTAAGGACAGCAAATTGACTTTATAGTGTCTATGACAGCACATAAAACATCTCTCCCCTCCCTAAGCCCACCCCCCCAAAAAAAATTACTGAAATGTTCAAAATAATGAATATTTCATGTCTGTACAAGGAAAACAAGCATTCTTGGAAAGACTTGTTTCCATTACTTGTGAATTTTCTTGAAATTTTGTGTGTAATGTAGCAAAGCTGGGACTCTTGAAGCTGTTCCAGGCCTATAATAAACCCATGTGTAAGACTCTGATAGCTGACTTTGAATGCAGTCATCTTAAAAACTTACATTGCTTAATTCCAGGCCTCTGTTMCATTTACAGGATCTCAGATGTGCATTTGCAGCAAGAAGTCTATGAATAAGTTCACGCTTACAAATACCAGRCCAAATTTCAACTTCATTGACATGATTCAGGAGAAAAGAATTCTAATGAAAGTTCTGAGTGTTAAAGCTGTTTAGTGGCATTGTTAAAGTCTTCCTGTATGCAGAGAAAACCTCACCAGCTTTTTCTTGTTGTTTCGACATCACACAAGTACTGCACGAGCGTCTTCAGTAAAACAAAACAAAGAATCTCAGATGTTTCAAGAGTCTGCTAACAAAGAAGCGTTTCTTTCTGCCTGGATGAGTCTGGGTGCAGTTTCCCTCTCTCCAAAGAAGCACTTAACATGGTTTTATAGGTCAAATGTTCAAGTATCTGGTTATAATTTGATGTGATTTCTGTCCCCAAAAAATGTAGAGAAAATGAGCATTAAGGATATTCGGGAGGATTTCTGAGTAAGGGATCTGTTTTTAGGACTTGTTTATACGATTAACTTAGAGCAACAGATAATTCTGATATCCATTTTCCTTCCCTGTACCAGCAACTCTTTCTAGGCTTTTGATCACAGCAGTATTCCATCCCAGGACAAGAGATGTGATTTTTGTCTAGTTATCTCTGGTGCTAGYGCATATGTTGATGTCCCAGTGCTCCTGAGTGTGTTCCCTTGCTGGAAAGCATTCCTGGGGATTGTTTGATCYTTGGTGCACTGCAAGACACTGCAGCTAGAAAGTGTCCACAATTAGATCCTGGCATCCCGCACAGTTACTGTATCTTCTGCCCTTTCATGCTGTTCCACCCTAGCTGGTAATTGTCTGACTCTTGTGTGATCATATAATGTTGCATTTCTGGCACTAATCTGCAGCAGAAATTTTAGAGCAGTGTAGTAGTTTTTCTGAATGAAAATAGTATGCACATAATACACTTCAGGGCAAATAAATTTACCCTTAAGAGTATTAATACAATTTAGTGTATTGCTAAATATGTCCTAAAGTGTAGCCTGATTTGAAGTCATCTGATATTCACATTCCATTTGTGAAATATATTTGTTAGCTTTTTCTCCTTATTGACTTTACGCTAGATTTCCCACCCTGCCTTTGTTCATAGGCCATGACTGTTACAATTACAGCTAGAGACTGAGACCCTTCTGTGCAAGGACAGTAGTTCCAATGAGATGATTCATGTTATTATTCACCTTCTTGGATACAGTTTAAGAAGTGAATCAGGTCCTTTGCWTGTTTTTGTTTGGATTACATGCCATCTATAATAGCCAGTTTTTCTAAAATAGAAAATATATTCCCCAATTCTCTCTGCATCCTCCAAATCAAAAACTAGTATTTCTCATTACTTATGACTACAGTGAAAATTGTGGTTTAAAAGGGGTGTGTGGTAGGGGGTTCTGGGGTTTTTGTTTGTTTTTTCCCCCTTCTGAAAAGTAGATCCAAGTATGCAAGGTGAGCAGCACTGGTTGCCTTCACACTGTCAGGAATTCCAGCAAAGCAGATTCTGTGGTACAAACTACTACCACCAAATGCTGATTCAATAGTGGCTTTTATGTGTGTCTCTGGTGTTAGCAGGAAGCTGCGTTACTCATTTTGATTAGTGCCTTTTTTGGGGGCCGTTCTGCAGCATCCAGCCATGCACGAGGCTCCACAGCACACTGCGGGGTGGCTGTGTATCTGGCAAGTTCCAGGATACTGTGACAGCTTTCTAAATAACACTGTACTTACTGTACTTGAAAACAAAGCTCGTGTGGTAAGTGCTGCCGAGTCACTTTGAAAGTCTCGCTGGAAGCCGCCTCACCGTGTGTGAGGCTGCTGCCGTGCCCTGTGTTGGAAGGAAAGGGCGTCTGGTTCCAGTTAGGCTTCGGGCAAGACAGTTTCTGTGAGCKTGCAGCACAAACATCTCTAAACTTTCACATTTAGTTAATATTCTGTGTTTGCAGGATTTGCTGCAGTTTGCTTTGCTGGACTCTAGTTGTTTGGTTTCTGAGAAATGTGTCTGGAATTTGTACTGGGAAGGACAGTGGAGCTGCACAGTGTTTCTGGGTACTYGGGTTCCCTTCGTGCTGCCCTCCGATTGTTAGTGTTGCAGGAGCTCGTGTTAAGGCAAACTCTTAAACATGGGTTGAACACCCCTAGAGAGGGATGGAGTTAAGCACCTGTAGGATCTTTAGAAGGGAGTCTTTTGGATGTGCTGTGAACATGCATATTTTTTGTGAAACTTGAATCAATGATGCTCTTTTCCAGAATCAATGATGCTCTTTTCCACGCAGCAGTAGCACTATAAAAGCTGTGCTAGTGCTGGGCACAAATTACCTATTTCCTGAATTAAAACTGCTTTCCCTAACTTCCTTTAGCAAGAAACAAAGCAGAAGTCAACAAGCAATGATTTGAGAAGAGCTGTTGTGATTTCATGTGCAAGCCATCTTGTTTTTCCTTTTATATGTGATGCAGGCCTAGGAGTATACGCGACATTTGTGGACTTGAATTGTTTTCAGCTTATTAATAGCTTTGAAAATGAGTTTAACAGCTTGCTGCCAATGTGCATGCGCTTTTCTGTTGCAGCTAACAAGCAGCTGGTCAGCACATTAACAAAATATGGGCTCTGTTAACCCTTGTTGAACCATGTCCCAGCCTGTCTTAAAACATCSCTATCAACTGTATGGGGAAAATCTCTTGCTCTGAAGCAAAGGGCACGTGTTCAGTAGAGAAAGAAATGAGCAAAAGGAAAACCAATGGGGGGTGTGTGGTTTATGTTGGAAGGGAGCCAAGAATGTARAGAGTAGGGCATAAATTGCAGTTCCTAGAGAAAAATACAGGTGAGAGGCAGCATTTGGTAAGGAAGTCCTTATACAAGGTTTGCATCAAGGGAAATGGGAAGGAAGACATGAGTTAGTGATTTTTAGAAGGGACCTGGCTGATTTTACAGATGACCTTTTTTGCAAGTCTCAAGTTGAGATTTCTGAACTGAGTAGTTTTCCTTGTTCACTGGAATTAGTTTTATTTTGATGTGGCATTTGYTTGATATCTGGAGGAGGGGTGGGAGGAGTGGAGAAGAGTCTGGAGGGTRCTGATTAGAAAGTGCTTTGTGTCAGAATGCAATGTGCTGCCTATGGTTACTTTAACAGTTATGAAAAATCTCAACACTGGAAAAAATGACTTGTTTAAAACTTACGTTTTGTGTAATCGTTCAAATCATGTTAGTCCTTCTTGATTTTCAGTCCAGAAGAGGCGCAAGTATAGGATATATACGGTCAAATCTTTTTACATGTGGTTGCCATCTGCGTGAGCTGAAGTATTCCCTATGAATCAGGCGTACAATATGCACACTCTGTTCTTTATAAAGATCTGCTCCCAAGTTGTTTAGACTCATCCTTTCTCGCTCTTCATTTAGCTCATTCCCTGGCAGATCTCCCATGGACCTCATCTGGATTCTTGCCTGATTAAGGACTAAGGGCTTGACCCTGTGAGATAATATTAAAAAAAAGGCATCCTCACAAGGCTCCATGGATTTTAGTGGGAGATGAAGGCAGTATGGGTCTGCTTAAGAAGTGTTCAGCATATATGTTGAGTTTAAGGTAATGATTTCAGGAGTTGGCTCTCTTACAGTGTGCATTACTTGCTGGCTGTAACTTGATTAAGCTGCAAGTATATTACCCTGTTTTGGATCATCTGTAGAAAGGAAAACATGTGGTCTCCCTGAATTTTGTGGCTTATTTAGCATGAATGTTCATCTTTTAAATGGCTATATTGATATGTTCCTCACCAGAAAATTCAAGTTTATTGGTTGTATTATTCTTTTGGYGATACTTTAAGTAGGGATCCAAGAGAATAGATTTCTTTGTCAAGCTGAGGCTTGGGGAATTGTGAGAGCTAGGGTTGTAGCTTTGACTCTAACTACCTACAGCTTTCCAAAAATKATTTATAGTTTCCTTAAAAGATTCTAGTGTCTCTAGGCTTTTGTTAAAAACAAAGAAATGCAAAGATGATTATTGTATCTCTGAATAAAAGCATTATTGCAAAATTATCTCATATAATGAGCACAATTWGGCAATGGCCTTCAGCTCTGTGTGGATAATGCACTTTAAGAGAGCAGTCTACCTGGGAACAGGATTCTTTTTAAGGAGAGAAGGAAAAAAAAAAAACCTGGCAGAGAGGAAAGAAGTATTGAAGTTCTTTTGTAGTCCCCAGATAGACTTTTAATTTAAAATATATAAAATGCAGTTTAACRTGTACATTTCTGACATAAGGAAAGGTTGTTCTTTGACATGACTGGTCTTGGGTTTCTCTCTGAATGCTGATATGCTAGATATGGAGACTTAGAACTTACTCTTACGATGACATTGTCCTTAAAAATAGTAGTTTCTTGACTTACTGACTCTAGCATGACTAAAGGACAATCACTTTGTATTGAAAGGCAAACTACGCACAGAGGTAGAGTTCAGGTAAAGCAAAATGCATTTAAAATGTAGGGATGGCACCTGGAAAAGAAGTAGGTAGGTCTTTTGGGGGTAAAATTCTTTCAGCCTTTCAAGAATGGCATTGTGTAGCTTRTACTTTTTTGGTACATGTAATCTTTTTATCCTATAATTGACTCCATACATGGTTCATGGACTTAGGTTACACTATGACTGGACACAAGATAATGTTTAGTCAAGCAAGATAACATTTGTGTTTTAAAGCACACCAAATATCTTCCTGCAATGTGGACTTGTGTTGTGCTGACCTAGTGACATGTTGTGTTTGTGCAGATGGGAAAAGCTGTGTGGGGATGCCTGTAAATCAAGAGACAGTGTGGGCACCATTTTACTAAGGCCCAAGTGATTCCTGCCCCAGAGATTACTATGGAAAAAAAATTATGAAACAGTGACAAAAGTGGTTTGGATCACATGGGTAAAGGGAAAATGAAGATAAAAACCATCATGTTTATGCTCTGTTGTAGAGGCTTAAGATGTTGCACTGGAGAGAAGAGGAGTAGACAGCAAAGGCTGCRAAGGAAATAATTGGGAGAAATAAAGATAAATTTCAGTTATCAAGTCTGTATGGYTTAGTTCACAGATGTATGGGGGGTGTCAGGAAAGATATGTTGGTCTGGGTTCAGCCTGGGAAGCCATGTGTGTTCCTTGCCCTCTGCAGAAAGGAGCTGCTTGGATGTCAGGTTGGGACGAGGAGCGTGCCACAGAAGATCCAGGTCTTGAATTGGTCTTGTTGATACCTTACTCTTCCTGGCACCTGAAGTGCTGTTCTATGTCAGTGCCAAAGTTCCTTAAATAATTCTTTCTTTTTGKCTTTCGGTGATCTGTGAGTTTCTGCTGCTTCCTCTTTGTGCTTGTGTCGTATTCCATGGCAGGGCCCCTGAGTTCACGGGGTGCAAGGCTGGGCCTGGCAGGTGCTGTAGGTTGCACAGCTGCACTGCAGGCAGGTGTTGCATGGTTACATACTCCCACCTCCACCTGCAYTTGTGTCAGCTGTCTTTAACAATATGCTTTTTTTTAAATGGGGAAGAAGTGGTGTTTTTTGTGTAAAGCCTTCTAAAAAACGTTGTGTGAGACAAATAGGGTCAATTTGAATACACTTGTTTAAAAAACACGCAATTATTTGCCTAAGGACAAGCTCCCTTTTTAAACACCTAAATTTCTTTTGTGTTATAGATTAGTGGTAATAACATTAATAGGTTATAAAAGAGGAAAGTAGAGCCACAGAGTCACATTAGTGCAAGCTATTTATCATAACTGTGAAGTTGCCCTTTAAGTGATAGCTGTGTCTTTAGGAAGCCTACACCTATCTTGCCAAGTCCAAGCATTTTAAGTGCTGCAGATTCTTAATGCTCTGAAAATACTCTAAAAATCTTTTTATGCTTTTGTAAATGGACCTGGCAATTTTGATTGACATGTTCCTTCAAGATAATTTGCAATGTGCTGATGACGATGCCCAGTTCTGATGGAATAGCCYGTGAACCCTGTGAAGGGTCATTTGATTTTTCTCATTGAAATGTTAGCTTAACTGAGTTTAGCATGTAATGTTGTGTTCTAAATGCAGCCAGTTTTCAGTGTGTCAAAAGCCTGAGCTTGTTAATGCTCAGGTATTCTTTGAGTTGTTTTTGGTGAGCCTCTTGGTGAAGAGCTTCAGCATAGGGATTTCTTAGGCCACTTGACCTCTGCTCCTGCCTTTTGCTCATCCTGTTGAGTCAGCCTTATTAGGGAACAAAGTTCAGTTTCTTCCAAGTTGAGGAGGAAAAAACAAGGATTGTTTCTACTTTTGATAGCTCTAAAGCAGTTGACTTAAGAACAGATTTATTTATTTGTCTGAATATTGACAGTTTTATAGAAGCAGCACAGGAATATGAGGAAAATGAAAGCCAAGTAAAGTGTGTATTTTATTAGAAGTTATAACAAACCTCTAGATGTTGATAGGAAAGAGATTTTTTTTAGAAAGCCTGTTTATGGCTGAAAGCTCTCTGCTGTTCATGATTATACAGTTTTAGTCCTGGCCCAAATTGAAGGTGTTTCTCCTCCCATAAAAGACTTTTCCCTCCTTCGAGGAATAAAAAACTGTATATTGAATAATCCAGCACAATAATGGAAATGGATTTGAATTGGTTTTTTTGATTCAGACCTTTTGATTCCCAATTCCATATATGATGGACGTGAGTGAATGTGCGCTGCCAGGCCTGCTGCTCTGGGTGCCTACACCCATACCCATTAGCAGATGGTGTAAYGTTTTTGCAGCGTGACAGAGTGTGGATCCCATCAGCAAGCAGCCAGTCAGGCAGAGTGCATGTGGACACTGAAATACATGTGACTCACAGGAGCAGCATGTTGCTCTCCTCCCGAGTTACTCATCTTCTGTGAACCCTGCTGGGCCATTGCTCATGCTTTACGGTTCACAATTTCTGTAAGCCTGACTGGCCCCTCAGTTAGATGTTGCCTCCTGCACTAGACTGCCCTGTAGGTTAGTCTGGTCCCTCTGCCTTTTCTGCCTGGATGTTTTTTTGGACAGAGTAGCAAGCTTGATCAGAACTATTGATGCTGTTCTGGAAGGGCTGCTAGGTGTTGGGAAGACCTGGACACATGACTGCTCTGTGGGAACATAGAGGATGCTTGTCCCATGACAGACATATGACGGACATATCCTGACCAGCCAGGATTTCCCACAGGGAGTTGGGGAAACCTAAACTGAATTGAACATGCTTCCAATTTCAAATGGAAAAGATGGGATTTTCTCTATCAGAATCTTTTAGTATTTGAGGGTTTTTTTGTGCTATTGGGCTACTAGCTGACAAAGTCACACCAGAAAAAATAATGTAGTGAATGCAAGGCAGGTGAGAAGCAGTACTAGAAGACCTTGTGTCATGACTATAGTGTCCTACCGTTATGAATGGTGAGTTAATGGTAAAGTAAGTGAAATCACTTCAGGAAAAGTGTTAACATTTAGAAACAGCAGTCTCCTGTGTGACCTTCAAAAGTGGAACAGATCCCTTTGAATGACCCTTAAGTGTGATTGATCTGATTTCTGCTACATTTTTAGTATTGGTCCAATGGCTAGGGAACGTATATATATTAATGCATAACTTAAGTGATGTGTTGTGGAGAGCCTATTGAGTAATCAAGGCAACTGCTGAGCTGTGCTTGTTGTGATCTCCCCTGGGAAATGGCTTAGTCAAAAATGTGCAAGTCACATTTGCAAGGGGCTACGTGTCATAAAACTCTCAGTTTATGCCAGATGCTGTTTTCAACAGATAGCTGTGTTAATCTTGACCAAACCGATCTCAAAGGCAAGAAAATTGTCAGAGTTGAAGCTGAGGGGCCCTGCCCTGTGTGCACGATGATACAGCCTTGGGCCAGATGCGTATTTACTGTAATTGCAGAACTTGACCATTTTTTATTTTTTCCTCCAAGTGAATTCCTGGCTGTTGAAGGGATGTGAAGGAAATATGTGAGAGATGTGGTGGGCAGGCTGTGTTACRTGGTCAGCTCAAGCTGCAAAGTGAAAATGCTTGCGTTTTTGGTTTTTGTGTAGCTGTTGTACTGGTTGCGGACTAGGAGGAAAATGTATGTGCAGAGTCAGCAGGTTTTCCAAAATAAACAAAATCCCTTTCTAGGAAGGTCACTTCACATTCAGGCTGTGGTTTTGTGAGTGCACTCGAGTAGAACAGCTCCCTGCTGCCCAAAGGAGGTCGGGTCTTTTACCCAAGCCAGGCAGGCCAGCCTCCCTGCCTGAGTGCTTTTCAAGCCATCCTCCTCCTCATTTAGTGCCCTGAGGCCCCATGGAAACCTACCTAGTCTATTGCTGGGTTAGTTTTCTGTCATGTTAGTGAATTGAATCACCTCCTGTGAAAAATGGGTCTGATCTGTGTCAAATAGGCAKAAGGTAGCTGGGAAGTGCTGGTGGGAAGGAGAAGAGAGGTGGAGGCAATGAGACACTCCAGTTTTGGCTGTGGTGAGATGCTGGATGATTCATCTTGTCGCGTAAACCTACAGTGCTAGGTTTCAGTGTTTTTTTCATTCCCTTTCCTATAGAATTAGCAGTGTATGTATAGATCTGTCAAGTCTGCCCTCCCATGAACTCAAGTCTTTCCCTGCAATCCTGTGCAGTGAAGGCTGTGTCTGTGCATGCAGATAAAGAGCCTTCCCCTGGGCACCAGGCAGAGTGTTTGCCACCCATTTGCCTGCTTTGAGAAGGATTGGGAGTCCAGGCCTTGTGTTTTCTAGCAAGGTTTGAGTAATAGCTGTATGCCAAGTCAGTCACAGGGCCCAGATGCTGCCATAGTTTCTGACTTTGCCCGGGCATGAAGCCAGGCTGTTGCACTTGCCCTGGGTCTGCTGGCAACATCCCTGAACCCTGGGTAAGGGCTCTCGGGCCTCGAGGAATGCTCCTATTTCTGGAGATGCAGTTAGGCCTGGGCTAGGACTGTCTTCTGGTTGCTCACCTCAAAGGCTGCTCTAGATTTTTTGAACCTCAAGARCAAGCTGAGAGTAGCACAGGTAGTAGTATAAAGGAGAGAGATTGTATTTACAGCACATGTACAAAAARTAAGTTCCAGATTTTTCCACTGTTAATGTGTGAGGGTTGACCACCTAAGAACACTTCCTGTCATGTTTGCTGTCTTGCATAGTTTTGCAGGCTGAAGCCAAATTGTATTTCGAGGATCCTGCTAGTAAAATTAGCTTTTGAGCTGAAAAYAATCCTTTCTGGTTGCCGATGTTTGGAGTGTTCATGATTCTGCTGGACTGCTTGGACCGACATTGATTGTGGTCAGATGCTTTTAAGTTATGTCTGTCGGGATTAGCTCGCACTAGTAAACTGCATGGATGAGGTTTATCGCTGTGGTCATTTAAAGACAATTTTTATACTAGCTTTGATGTCTGTTTTACAAAGAAAATGCAACTGCAAATTTCAGAAAGTTTTGCTTTTCATTTTTGCATTTATTTGCCTGTGTTGAGGGTTAAAGTCATTTTGTAGCTGACCTTRTCATGGAGCAGGGGTTTGAATATCCTTGATGGTAGTAGGCACCCTAAATCATGTTTTAAGAATTGTGGCATATAAACCTTAGAAACCTTTCTTCATCTTGTTCTGTGAGTTGTTATTTCATATTGTTTACAAAAMCAATCGGGTGCCATCAGATCTGTGTTAATATTTAAGCTTATTTAGTTTGAGTTAATCAGATCTGCATGAGACWTATAATATGGTATAATAGTGTAGGACTTAAAGCTGATGGAAGGTTTTTTATTGTTTTAAACAAAATTGTCATTGTGAGAGATTGTTGAAGAATAACTGGCACATGGAAAAAGTGAAGATAAGTGTTTTCAAAGTGTAAATTAGGTCAACTGGTCATCTCTAGAATGTGTCTGCATGAGTTTATTTTGCTCTAAATTTTCCCTCTATTTTTGGATTTTGGTGCACTATGACTTTGAGAGAAAATAATAGTGGGTTTTGAGCAAGAATAAAAAGTGACTTTTATGAATGTAGCTGGGTCTTTTTTTTTTCAAGTTATATTCCTGGACAAATCTATGGGAGTAAAAGTAAATAAAAAATTTGTTGTAAAATTTTGGGGGGATTTTCATGACCTTTTAGATGTTGTGCTGATTCCTGTCCCTTCATTTAACACAGACTTAYTTTGAACTCTCAAGATGCAGCACCTTTTGGCTTGCTCTGTAAAGTGGTTCTCTTCTGTTGCTCACTGGAGGCTGTTGGGATTGCCTCCTGTTTGTTACGGCGAGGGTTTTTGCTCGTTTTTCTCCAGYGCTTTCTGGCTGCTTGACGTGGTGGGTTGGTTGCTAAGGTTGTGCAATACCAAGAAATCARCCTGCAGAATTTAGCCAAGACCACCATGCACCTCAGCCATTAAACTTTACTTTAAAATGGTATGAAGAAAGTACAATTACACAGACTTCTCATCCAAGCTTCTGAGCAATCAGTGATCTATGGACTGCTACTGTTAATGATGGTAGCTTTTCTTAAAGAGCTGAAGACCTGGCTGTGCTTTGAACTCTCTCTGCCAGAGTGAAATGGCCCTGACGCATTCTGACCAGCTTGTGTTCRAGGTGTCTTGTGGAAAAACTTTAGTGAGCATTCAGCTTTTTGGCTTTCCAACAGGAGGGCATGGACACTGTTCCTCCTGCAGGGCGATGCTGTCTGCAAGCTCTGGGGAGAGCAAAGACTCAAGCAGTCTTTGCCCCTGGGGCTCTCTTATTTCCTCCTCTCCTCTAGAGCCTTAAACAGATGTATGCACAGAGTCCTTCCTATACAAACACAAACAAATAAAACTGAATTCACAAATCAGAGGAAAACTGAAGCAGGGCATGTTCTGTGTTTGATTTCGTAGCTAACCCTAAGCACATACTCATAACTGAGTGAGTGGTATGGTAGGAAGAACAGCAGTCAAGATATCTCTAAAACTTTATTACTAAAATTTACAAAACTTTATTACAAGGAGGGGAGGGTTTGTTTTGCTTAAGCTCTTGACACAGATCAGTTTTCAAGGTTTGTGGTGCAGTGAGACACTTAATGACACTGAACTCCTCCTCGAAGGGTCAGTTATAGGAATTCAGCCTTCATCTGAACTTGTCGTCTTGTTATTTTTAATTAGAAAAGCACTAGTACTCTGGAAATTACGGAGCCATCTTCCCACAAGCTGGTTTGAGGCCTTGGGTACCTGTATTTGGTGGCACTGAATAACCTGAGGGCGGGTAGGGGCTGTGTTTTATGAGCTGTAGGCTTCCAAGGCAAGCAGCTGCCAGCTGCAGCTAGGGACCTGGGAAGCAGCAAGGCTTCTGCCCTTCCCAAAGYGCTTGCTCATGGATTAGCTTTTCCAGCCTGGCTGCCCCACGGGAAGGGGCAGGAAAGGCAGACTCGGCCTGTTCCCGTCCRCCCCTGGCTTGAGGAGTAAGAATCAGCTGAGCTGCAGTGTTTGGAAGCCTGCTGCTCGCCTTCTGTCTCCATAGCTGCAGGCGTGTTTATCAGATCTTCCTGACATTCAGCACTAAGGAAAACGCTTCCTTTTTTAGTATAAAGTGAATGGCTCTTAATTATTAGCTGGCTCAGGGAGAGGAGGACTCGTGAAGCTTCCCGCCAAAGAGAAGCACCTAGATATCAGCCCAGAAGGGCTCCTGACAAACAAAACCAAGGAATAAGGAAAACAAGATGCCCTGCAGCTGCTCTCCTGGCAATCAGAGCAGGGTCAGCAGCCTCAGTCCTGGCCAGAGAGCAGAGCTCTCGACTGCTAGCCTGCCCTTCAGAGCAGGAAACCTGTTGGGCTTCACCAGCAAGTCTCCCAGGTGCCTCCAGGCAGCGGAGGAGCCACATCAGAGAAGACTGCACCAGTTGCTGTTGAGCTGGAAGCTGCACTATTGCATGCTGCCCATCCCTATGGCTGTTGAAAAGATGTCTGAAATGAACTCATTGCATTCCAGATCTACACACATCCATATGCGCCAGCATCCAAAACTCATGATCTTGTCCCTGAAGACCAGGTGACCTGCCAGTAACCCAGCGGACAGCGCTAAATGCAGACCTTTGCTGAAAGAGGAGCCCTGTGTGCCTAGGTGCAGTCAGTGACAAGTGCCAGGGAATGTGGGTGGCCACGTGCAAGGAGAACATGTAGGGTTATGCTTTTTTTTTTTTAACGTCTTGGAGGTCAGATAGCCCGTCAAAAAGTAACGCAAATAGCATGACTTGTAGGAATGGTTTGTAAGAGTCCATGCTACTGTAACAATTTACAGGTGTTTGTTAAATATCTCTATGCTTAATTTCAGCAGCAGTACTTAAATATTACTAAATTGGAGAGGTAGCTACTAAGTCTGTGGTTGATGTATACCTTGAGTTGGTTACCCCGAGACATCTTTCATCTTCTATGATCTCCTTGAAGTTACTTTCATTAGCCATCAGATAAAACTTT
The DNA here is from genome assembly GCA_003342815.1 of Eudromia elegans. Taxonomy (NCBI): domain Eukaryota; kingdom Metazoa; phylum Chordata; class Aves; order Tinamiformes; family Tinamidae; genus Eudromia; species Eudromia elegans. The sequence goes on along the minus strand of PTEX01000126.1, from coordinate 634,648 downwards.
GAATATACGTTCCTTTTATTGTATGATATTGCCTTTTAGGCAACCCGTATTAAAATTCTATCAGCATTTTCAGGTAGTTATCAACAAAGGTGGTGTACATTTGCAATTTAAAAGGGGGAATGTTTTGCTATGGAAGTCTCAGAATATGGTTCTTTGAGAAAAGCAAAGATGCTGAGATCTGACCTGTATTTCCATATGTGTTTATATGGATGCTCTTTGTTGGTAGAGGAATTCCTCTGCAGCTCAACATGAAACTAAACTGAGATTCTCCCTCCTTTCCTCTAAAAACTGACTTTATGAAGTCTGGAATTTCCTTCTGTTATCTTTAACTTACCAAAAGTTTATTATGACTTGTTTTCAGCAGTAAAACAGCAATAGTGTGAGTAGGATGGCGTGATCATTTATTAAAAATAAAATGAATTTAAAATGCCTAAGTTGTTTGCTCTAAACAGGCTTTTTTTATATATATTTTTTCCTTTTAACCTCAGTACGGAGTTCTAACATAAACGAAGCAGAACACTTCCTGCCGTTGTCTGATAAAAAGGGCACTTCCATTCATTGTTTCCATGCAGCTTCCTATTCACTCTGCAGTAAAAAGGGATAAATGTGAGACAATTTATCGACTATCTCTGGGGAAATGAGACGTTCACAAGAGAACTTAAGTATCACTTGGCCTAATGAGCAAAGACAGTTAGAAACAGTTGTGTTTGTCTACTTCTTCTTCGTATGCTCATGCTTCTGCAGACTTAATACATTAGCACTCATGAAAGCCGAACGCTGCGTGTGGTTCTTCCGTGAAGGCCATTAAGGCATCGCTATCGCTTGGGTTTTAGGTACTGCTTGTTAGCTGGAAGAATTCYACATCCTTTACAGTCTTGATACTTTTCTGTAATTGAACTCAGGCATTTATCTAGTGCAGCTTCTTATGGGGTGGAGGTTAAGGTTGGGTATTGCTTAAAAAAGAACAGGCAATCCATGGGAGCTGAGACTGATGTAAGATGATCATCTACATTTGAATTTTAGGCTGGTTGCTGGAAACTTGTCTCTTTTCCACTATTTGAGAATAACAAGGGGGAAAACTCAGCAACTCTTCCTGAAACACTGGTCARCTGCTTTGTTTCAGGTCATTGACATGGAAAATAAAAGTTGTGCTTTCTGGGATTACTTAAATAAAAACCAACACATTCATGCTGTTGTGTTTATTCGGACAAAAAGATGCTCTTGTGCTGGTGGAGTGTTTTCCAAACACTCACTTGGGAGAAAGGGCTGGAGGAGGGAGGAAGGGTGGTGAGCACATGAGTGCACACACTTTAGGCATGGAAAAATACTGGAGAAAAGTGCCTGTAAGCAGCATGTTGCTGCAAAGCTCAAAAAAAAAAAAAAGGTTAGAGATCTGACAGTACTTTTGGTCATAAATAACTGCAGCGGAGGTTACATAAAACATAACTCTTGCAGAGGATACAGTACATCTGTTTTGAAAAGACTTCTTTGTTTTTTGGGTGCAGATGTTTGTTTTCTAAGATTATGCCTCATGCCTAGCAATGTCATATAGTTGGGTTCAGCAGATGTTAAAACCAAACTGATTTTTCATTCATTGCCTTTTTTGTTTTAATTGGTTTGGTAGGTATCTAAATACCTGCAGTATATTTTGCTTGATGGGGAGCTTGTTCTCATGGGCACTGACTAGCCTGGCCTTACTTACTCAGATACCACGTTGAGTTTTGCTGCCTACATCTTGAATTTGTCATTAACTTTTTCATAAAATGGATACTTTGAGATTATTTAGTCTTTTTTTTTTGTTGCAGTGCACTGCTACTTATAAAAAAAAATCTGTTTATTAACTTCTCCAAGTTAAAACTGAAGTGTATCAATCATACAAATTATAACTTAATTTGCATCAATTTTGCATCCTGTCAAAGGAAAAAAGTTTGGGGTGTGTTCACTTCTAAGAATTTACAAGAAAACATTTCCTTCAAAATGCAATTTACGATTTTTCCCATTAAGAGAATGAGAGATGTCAGACACCTCTGCTGCAACAGGTGAGATAAGCCTCATTTTAACTGCTGGCTGAAAGCAGTAGAAATAGCGATTTTGCAAGACACGTTCCATAGGAGCATGGAAGATTGACCTTTTTAAAAGGAATAACCRGCTCCAGGCATTCATACGGCACGTAACTAGAACCCCAAAAGGGTATGGGACACAGCATCTATAGATCTGAGTAATTCTGAAATAAATAATTCCAAAATGGGTGGGAATGCTAAGTGGGCTTTGCTATGTATAACAAACTATCTAGAAAGACTGCCCCCCCAAAAAAAAAAAAAAAAAAAAAAAAAGCAGCATCCTAATATATTGCAGATTAGGGTAAACTTCATCTGATATTCTGGTATATGGAAGCAGCAGAATGGTTTGGTCAGTATGTGGGATATGCCTGGATAGAGTTGATTATAGTGGAATGAGATTTATTTGGGGCCCGTGGTAGTTGACTGAGAGCGCATATGGTGAGGACCTGGTTGCATTGGGCGTTTACTACTTTTTAAAAAACGGTGTTAAGATGAGCTATGCAGCATAATGCACGATTCCAGATGATAGGAATTTTCTTTTGGAGAAAGAGGGAAAGAAGGCAGGGATGGTGTCACGCAGTGGGGTTCCTGATGGTTGGGCTTTGTGTTTTGGAAYGGGGAACCTCTGGTGTGTTCTTGTGTGAGCACGTGTTCTCCATTAATTTCACTAGCATGTTTTAACTTCTTCCATAACTGGATCTTGCCATCTGTCTTGAATATGTTTTGGAAATTATTCTTCTTAGTCGAGTTTAATAGCTCACTCATTTCAAATATATATATGTGGAGTCTCAGATATTCTAGGACCTGCTACTAAGCCATTTTGAGGTTTGTTTGTTTATTTTTAAAATAACCTAAATTGATTTGTATGCAAGAATCTTTCCTTCTGTAACTGTAAACCTCCCTCCCTTGCTTCTGTGCTCATTTAGTCAAAAATGCCACTTTTCCTGATGATAAGAATTCTGTGCTAGAAATGTCAGGTACAAAAAAAAAAAAAAAAAATCCCAGAAAGTTGAGGTTATAGAGAGAAGCCTATTTAGCTATAGTGAGCTGATAGAAACATCAYACCAGAAAAGCTTTCTTTTATTAACTATGTATGTGGTTGTGTGGCCCCTTTTTCATTTGCTTGGCGTATGTGTTTTTGTTCTTGTTACTTTTTTCTTTTCTTCCCTGTTATTTTTACTATTTCTGTCCCTTAGGAAGAAAAAAAAGAAAAAACTGATAAATGAGTCTTGAATGTATTTAAAAGATTCCACAAATGGATGAAGTCTTTCACTCAACTYCAATTCTGCTTTTGGAGAAGTTCATATGTATTTATTTTGCTGTTGACTTCAGCTACAATAGAAACTAGTCTATGTTCATTGATACCAGCTGATGCTTATGGTGCAATGTTTGCATAAATTCTAATCTTAGTATTCAACAAATGATTATAAGTTTGAAAAAAAAATACCTGGGCAATTCCTAGTTTATGTGAGTGGCCCTCTTTTCAAGGGAGGCATCTGCTCTTTCCATACAATCTATAGTTGCACAAGGAAAAGCTTGCAAGACTTAATTCGTAGTAGCAATAGTGAAACAGGTAAGTAAGTGTGATGTATTATGAAAGAGAAGAATTCTAAAGTTCTACTGCTGCATATTTCTTATCACCTGCTTCCTGTTTCTGTTTCTTTTTGTCTATTKGCCCATTTACTGAAGTAGATTTACAACAGTAAATCGGCAATAGATTTATGCAAGTATAAAACTCACTCCAGACAGTTATTTTTTGATTTTTTTTTTTCCTGCTGTCTAATGTCCAAAGCAAGAAAGCCAATGTCCAAGGGGCAAATCCCTTTAAACATCTTTTTGCCTGTGTGTTTTACTTGTGGAGGTCACATTAATTCATAGATAAAGCACATAGTCCAGTAAGAGCCTTGGACAGTCCAGCTCCTGGATGGTGGTRATGGTGGAAATGCTTCTTCATCTCCATGCTGGCAGCACTGTGCTTCCTACTTTGAGCCATCGTTGTTGCTGGGTAACTTAAAAAGGAATGCTCTTAAGTTAACCTTCAAAATAGCTTTTGTGAAAGCCTGTCCTCTGGGCATTGTGAAATCTCTGCTTTCTTAGTTAGCCCTCYGATACTTGCTTTTCCAGTGTTGGAAGTGATGAGTTCTAGGAGGATCTGCAGTGCTGATAATTTATATTAYTTCATACCTGACACTACAGAGTTCCCTGATGTTTATCCAGTCTGGATTTTAAATATTATGTAAAATGACTACATTTGTCATTMCCTCATTCAAAGAACAATTAGAATATATCTGTCATCCCAAAGAGTGTTAGATCCCCTCAGCAGGGTGTGTAGCCTCTTGCATGGTGTGTGGGAGCCCCATGATTGTGCTGTGGAGCCTGTAGTGCAGCTGCAGCCAATTTGCAGGAGATGGTCACACTTTTCTGTTGACAGCGCTGTAGGAACCCCCATGGAATATATCAGAAACTTTATTAGCCTATATTCGAATAAAATTGTCTTATTTGTGAGTGAGTCTTGGGTTGCGGTATTCTGCCGCTTCCCATCTTCCTTCCCTGTTTCTACCACTTTATTCCAAGAGCACACACGATACTCATTAGTAGTATGGGAAATGAGATCGATGAAATTGCACTGAATACTTTCCAGATGTTTATATTGAACAAAACTGGAATTAGGTTAAGATTTTTAAAAAAATATTCCTAGAGGAAAACAGAAATTCAGAAAACAATTRAGTATTTAACTAAATTCTCTAAAAATTTGCCATCATAAAACATGAATACATAAGAGCATATGTCAACTTGTCACATACCTAACCTGCTTTCCATCTTAGGAAGGCTTTGCAGGCATTAGGCGATTAATACTTAATTGCATTTAGATCCAGGATTTGCTAGCAACATTGAATGAMTACATAGTGCTAAGCAGTGATAGCTGAGCGAAAGCCAGGGGTGACTTTGATTGTGTCTTTGTATTTTCAATGGAGAGAGAACTGCGTTCCAGAGGCTGGAAGCCACCCCGCGGTACATCAGCTGGGGGCTGGAGGTGTGCACGCTGGGCTTTCTGACTCCGAGCCCTAGCGCGGTGGGTGGGGACGAGGAGCGGGAGCACATCCGTGCTGCTGTGTGGGCATGGGGTGACCTGGGCGCGAGGCAGCGCTCGTGCTGGRTTGGGGCAGGGTGGCGGGTGCAGGCGAGCTCAGCCAGAGCCGCTGTGGGGCTGCCGATCCGGCGCTCAGGCAGGCACGGTGGCAATGTGGTGCATGCTGTGGTTTCACGTTGGCTTTGAGATGTTGGCAGGCTGTGCTGAGGTGATAAGCAATCAGGTTAGGATTTTCTGTTTGTTTTCTCAGGGTTGTAAATACACGCTTCCTTGGATATAAACTACCTAGGGGAAGTAACTGGCTTTCTAGACAGCAGGAGGAGATGAGAATGAGGGAAGGCAAACAGCAGGATGAGCCTGCAAGGAGCCAGGAGTCATGGGAATGGGTGTTTGTGAGGAGCTCAGACTGGTGTTGTGTAAGAAGGTATGTAGAATAAAACAGAGCCGTGGCAGAAAGACCTGGCTTGTGTCATGTACCAAGTGTCAGTGCGTCTTGTGATACTGAAGTAAGCTTTCAGTTGGCACCAGATCTGGAAAAGGGTCCTTTTGCATCTCGTGACACTGAAGCTTCATTTAGTGCTTGGGCAGATGTGCAGATTTCAGAGCACTGAGATGTCTGTTTGGAGCTGCAAACACATGTAAGAGAAATAGCATCCCCGGAACTGCTGAGAGCTCCTGGGAGTGATAGCACAGACCTGGGTCATACCTGTGCCAGCATCTGTGCAGAAACTCAAGAGAAAGGCAATGTCTCTGTAATTTATCCCACCTGTATTCTTATGGGTATCTTGAAATAGTGGAAATAGCCTCCTGCAGCTGCTGCAGTCTTTGGTTCAAGCCTTAGGGGCTGTTATCTCAGTCAGTGAGAGGGCCAAACTCTGCTGCAATGAAAGCAGCTCTTCCAAAAGCAACAGCCTCCCTTCTGGCTGTGTCCCCTGGAGCGTGGGCTGCTAGTGGTGGCTGCCTTGGCGCAGTGCTGTTTGGGAGGAGAGGAGGTGCAYGGGGCTGGCAGGGTGTGATGCCTCAGATAAAAGCAGCGTACGAGGCGCGCGTGCGATGGGGCCGAGCGGGAGGGAGGAGGGCGTGCGAGGCGGCGGGGCTGCGCGCTGGCCACGATGCAGCTGCTCTGTGCATCGGTGCTCGCGAGCCTGGAGGCTGCGCGGCTCCCGCGGGAGGCCTGGCCTGTGTCCCGCACCCGGGGAGTGCGGCGGGGCCCTCCTCGTGCCCGCGGCCGCSAGCTGCTGCTCTGCTCGCCCGTGAGCGTTCGTGTGTTGCCGTGGGGCCGCTGAGCTGCAGAGCGGCCCTTCTGTACGTGCGGGAGGCTCTCGCAGGCAACGTTTCAGGGTAATGTTACAAAGAAAGTGTTTTCAGTCAAATTGAGTATCGCTGCTTAGGCAGCCTTACCTTATATCTGCATAAAGAAACAAAGTTAACCCCCCAGTCTCGCAAGGTGGTGGTTGGTGCTGCAATCCACCTCCTTGAGGAGCAGAGCAGGGGGCGTTYGTACATCCTCAGTGGTTCAAGCACCGGCGTGTCCAGCCGAGGCCTTCAGCAAGTTCAGCTCTTGCGTGCGAGTGGGCAGGGCCGCGCTGAGCACGGTGCTGSTGCGGGTCAGCAGCCTCTTCCATGGGACGAGGCAGGCCTGACCCGGGGCTCCCGGAGAACCTYTGTCGTCAGCGGCTCTGCTTTCTTTGTGGTTAAAGTCTGAGTCAGGGTGGGCTTTCTGACTTGTGTGTGGCCAGCTGCTAGCCCTGTGGTGAATGAGCTGCCTTCCTAACCTGCCAAGTGTTGGCCAGTGCAAATGTAGCAACTAAACATTTGTGTATCTAAACATTTGTGTATGAGTGAAATGATCTCTAGTGCAACCATGGTTGGATGCAGATCTTCCAAAATCCAACCGAGGTCTGCTGTTTTCATCATTTCAAGGTTTTCTTTCATCTTAAACTTTGAGAAACGTTTTCCTTTGGATTGCAAATGGATACTAACCAGAAAAATCATGTTTCTAGGTTGTGTCCATCTTTCATATGTTGCTGCTTCCGAGCTGACCAGGAGGTCATCTGAGTCTAACGCTTATCTGCCTGACTATAGTGCAAATAGGGGTTAAGTCAACTGACTTTCTCCTGTGACCTTAAGAATCAAAAACATATTGTATCTGTTGCTGTCAGGGGTGGGTTTGAACCGTTTTGGAAAAGCAGGGCTGCTTTTCATAAATATTTGTCTTGCTTTAGTTTCCTGAGATATAATTTAAATGTAAACTGCTTCGTATGCTTCAGCTTTTGTGCTATCTGGCTGTATCACACCACGCTGCCTCGTGCACTGCGCAGGAGAAGGGCACTACATCATGCTGTGGTGATTATTTGAGAAGGCGTGCACTCTGTTTTGGACTAGATAGTGTTATCAGAGTAGATAATTGCTGTCAGACACAGAATAGATTCAGTAAACAAACATGTCATTTTATCATGTGATAAATGTCTGTTGTTTTGTTCAGTGCATTTGAACGATGTTCTATGTAAATCAGTGCTCCTTCAAAAGCAACAAATCCAACTCTYCCAAATCCTTCCTGATGTAATTACTTTATACTAGCGATTAACTTTTCATTGTTATGTGTACTTGATGGCGTTTTTTCAATGTTTGGAGATAAGTGTTTGACATAAGCAAATAAGCCATGTCTAAGAATAACCAATTTCTCCCTCCACCATCACTGCTCTGTTCTTTTTCTTTTGGGGTATCTTTTCTAATCCTTCATTTTCTCCCTGGTAAAGGAAAGGCTACGTCATTTTGGAGCACATACTTTTAATTAGAACTTTCCAAGAGAAATAGATTAATGATCTAGCACATATAGGAAAGCTTAAAAGGGAATAGAAGTAAACCTCATAATGTGGATAATGAAATATCCATTTTTCCATTGATTTTTTGACCAAAGTGTGATTATTGTTTGATGTGTGTTAATATTTTTGACGTGTGTCAATATTGTTCTTTTCACTAAATGGTAGATATCTGTGACTTCCTCTGCAGGTCCTGTGCCTAGGAGCGAGTGCATCTTATCGCCTGTTAACGATTCACACCCAGTCCATGCCTTGTTGGAGAGTTTTACAGTCTTATCTGGCTGTGCCAGCCGGGGCACGACAAGCCTGCCGCAAGAGGTGCACATCCTCAATCTCAGAAACCCAGAGGAAGGTCTTGGCCATCACGAAAGAGAGGTAAAGGGGAAACTGCTTTTCTTCCGGATTCCTGAGTACAAGTGTGYCTGCACATGGGATTGTGCTGCACTAGTTTGCTTGATGAAGTTGTTTCTGAACTGTGAACAGAAAGACCGCAAAGAAAYGTGTGCCACTTTCATTGGGTACTGCTCATCTGTGCTTTGCATGTCACAGGAGTAAGGCATTTCCATAGCCAACCATTCTCCCTGTCATCCTTCACAGCCACAAAGTATGCTGGAAGGTGGCGGGGTGGGCAGAGGAAATAAGAAACAGATTTAGATCTACAAGAGGCCTTTACAGAAYAGGCTGTCTTCAAAGCCAGTTCGTTTACCTAAATGTGTTGTAAATTAACATGAATACCTTTGGATCCCTGCCATGACCACTATAAACAAATATTTAAGTTCAGACCCTTTTAGCTCTGTAATACATTCTACACAGATAGGAATGCAGTACAGAAAGCAAGTGTTGCTGACTATGTCTAAAGACCATGTCTTTAAGCACAGTCCAATTATTTATGTGTTACAGTCAGAGGGATTGACAAGAACTTGAGTTGCTCCGAAAGTGACAGCACAGGAAGAAAATTTTTGATGTGAACTTGTGCAGTATTGTTGTTTGCTCTGAAAACACAGCAAATTAGGGAGCTGAAGTGAAAAGAAAACATCGCATGTAATGGCAGCTGAGCGGCTCAGTCCTTGCATTTATAGTATTACAAAAAAATTCCTCAGTGCTGCTTCCTGTGAGAGCAATGCGTGTGCACGCAATTAGAAGAATTGGTAATGAGAGAATAAAGATGAACAGCAGGATGAAGCGTAGCAACAGAGGGTCTAAATCTGTGTTGAAAGAACTTCTAAGTGGAATCTTTTGTTRTGTTTTAAATACAGGCAGTTACTTGTGGCCATAATGGAAGCCTTTCCATTGATTTCAATAGCAGCCTTGTCAGTTTGTGTGGAGTTCAGCTGAATGTGGATTGTACCTCTGCAGAGCTTCAGCTGTTGTATACATTTTCAGTATTTACACTGTCTCAAAAGTCCAGTGTGTGATGAAAAGGTTATTTATCTTTTCAGTAGGCATGTCATTGGCTGCCCTTAATCAAAAATGTCAAATCTGCTTCAATTTAACAGTCACCAAGTGAATTTTAAAAAAATCACACTCACTTCTTTGTGGTGCTTGAAGYGAGGACTCAATCAGTCTGAGGATTGCACTGTGAATGCCCTGAAAATGTAGGTACCACATKGTAATTGGAATCTGTTCTTCCTCTTTTTTCAGTAGTTCAGCTGTCTATGAAAACACAACAGGTTWATGTGATTATGGGGTGTGTGAGAGAAGGTATCTCCCTCTCCCCCCAGGAACTTTTAAAGCCATTGTCAAATCTGGCACAAATTTGGTGGTAGGGGTTGAAGGAGGTCTCCAGCACTAAGTTTTGTGAAGATGGCAGAAGAGCGAAGGACAGAGACTTTCCAAGTGCCAGTGGTGGGGATACGCCACAGGGAGAGCGTGCAAACACTTTGTCACCACGGGATCTCCAGGGATTGGGGAGGGAAGCTGAATTTTGTACCTCCAGAGAGGCCAAGCTGAATCTAGTGCCCCGCTCAAATTCAAATACAGCTGAATTTCAGCCTTTCCCAGTGCTCTGAACACTGCTRGTTAACAGTGTTTCTGCACAAGCTGAGCTGGAGTTGCGTGTGCGCCAGGCTGTGCCACCACTGCCGCCTCATCCAAACTGAGTGACAGAAGAGGCAAATAGTTGACTTTAAATAAAAACAGTTGCTGTCTTGCTGAAAGCCTCTTGTGCCTCATCTAACTTGCTTATGTTAAGAATGCGATTTTCTCCAATCCGCCTTTTTCTGTGTACTTCTATTGTATACCAAAATGCAGAGCACTGGCCATATTTTGCTAGCAGTAATCCCTGGCCTCCTCCTCCCATCTCCCAGCCATTTCCCAGTCACAATCCTTGGAGATGACTGCCCCAAGAACGAGCAGGAAGCTAGAGACAGGCTTGCTGGCGACAGCATACAGCAGAGGAGTGTAAACAACTTGGACAGAACACATTTTACTTATGGGATAAGAGCCTGAAAACAAAGCGGAGCAAATGTTATCTTTTCCATTATTCTAAAAATCAACTCAAGTGCCCTTTTGTATTAATGTAAAATGTATCCATCACCTCAAGTAAAATTAGTTTGATTTACTAGTTGTGGTATTTCCTGTTGCCTGCAAATGCTGATAGCAAAGGTAGAGATCTGTTTATCAGACAATACTTCCAAAATATTTCAGAATAAAAACGATTTTTTTTGTGTGACAGTACGCTAGCTAAAATCTACAATATTCAAGGTAGATTTGAAATAAATGACATGACTGGGTTGGTTGATGTTTTGATGACATGGAATGTGAGATCTCAATCTTTAAAGGAGGGCTTGCTTTGGGGGAGGAGGTGAGATTTTGTTTTGCTTTGTTTTAAACCTGCCCTGTACGGGATGCTGCTAAATTACACATTCCATACTTGCTGGGAGGAGTATAAACTTCTCGTAGCAAATTCCTTCGAGGGCTCATGCATTAAACATACTTGTGCAGTTATCCTGGTTCTAATAAATATGCAACATTTATATGTGCATTAATTTAACTTRCTTTGACATTTGTGTAGAGTATACAGATGATGAGTGTTCTCAAATGGTAAAGATAGGAGGGCTGGTGGTGGAGGGGGGAAGGCATGACACGGGCATGCATTCTTACTATAATTACATGCAGATTTTTCTACAAAGATTAATAATGCTTGGGTGTTGGTTTTCTTCACTCTAAGCTAAAATTAATATCTGGACTAGAAGTGTGCAGGATTATGTATTCCTGACAGCTTTTGCAAAACCAAATAACTGATTTATTGCTCTCAGGTTAAGGCTGAAATCTAGTAAGTGTAAGGTCATATCACGAAATGCTGCGTCATGTCTGTGGTTTTCAAGGAGTTTATTTCTATTTCAGTTCATTAGTCTCTGGTTGGGTTAACCATCTCATTTGTAGAGGCTGTCAAGACATTTTCTTTGAGAGAGGACCTTAGAAGTGCTGGTGGATTTTAGGCATTTTCAAAGTGTCATTTATCACAATTCATATTGGCTGTGCTTTATCATAGGAAATAGAATACGGGTGCATGTAATAGCCACAAGTATTTATATTGAGCTTGGCATGAAAAACGCAATGCTTCTTTTGTTTGTTTTATTTGATCAAATATTCCTGGGGAAGTGAGTGCGTGTGTGAGTTTCTGTAGCAATCTGGGTCTCAGCTGAAAGCCAGGAACTACTGAACACTTACAATAACTTTCTTTTTGGCCTTGACCAGCTTCTCTGCTTAAGTTGCCCATTTTTTAGAAGAGAGATGCTTGCTTGCTTAAAACTGCTCATGCTTTTATGATAAACAATTGTTTGTGAAAGTGCAGTGAAACTGGATATGCACCAGAAAAAATGTGTGTGAGAGAACTTTAAAAATACGCTAGTAGGACTGTCACTGCTTAAGTAGGTTTATTATCAATGCTTATGGAGGAGTCTTTTAKTATCCCTGTCAGTTAAATTCCCCTGAACTTCTTCAGGCACACAGCCACGATTGAAATACCTAATGGGGGAAGGGGGGAAATACGAAATTAATCTCATGTGAGTACTTAGAATTGAATACATATGAATACATGGAATCAGAATTCCTGGCAACGGATTCGCTATTGTTTTCATTGACATCCTCATCCTAAGTAGCTTTAAGATGGTATTCCTGATACAGATGTTCAACATGTGTTACGTGAAATGAAGGCAGGAAAATCAAGGGCTTATTTTTATAATTTTGACTAAGTGCACTGAAGCTGGAAAAAATTCTACTGAGTTTCTTTTCCATGTTAAATCAGTGTAATTTGGCAGTGAATTCATAATGAAAATATATTCTCCTTTGAGAGCAAACATGATATTAAAAATCTTGTTAGTTCTATGAATTAACTGGCTAATTGCAGTCATATAGTAGTGGAATAACATTCTTGGGCTGACCTTCCTAAAACTATAAAATAAGAGGCAAAATTGTTCAAGTCCAATATTTTAAGTATTTTCTGAAAAATCATTCCTATTTTCTAAAAATAGGACAGGAAAAGAAGATGAAACATATGCCCCTAATAATGTATTTCTGCATCCCAGCCTTGGCACTGCATCCTGAATTCAGCGTAATTCTTTTGTATAGWTTTTTTTTATTTTGGGACTATGAGGAGATCTAGAGGATAAGGATGAGATCCTGGTTCATTTTGTCTGCTTCCTGCATATTTACTGTATTTCACAGTGTATTAATTTAAGCTATTTTCAGCCATAATAGTCTTTTAGGGGGGAATGGGTTCAGTTTTGAATGGTGCTTGTGCCCATTCTAGTTCTTGCATGCTTCACAGGCACATCAGCAGATGTACACACTTTAGATTGCTGAAAAGCTGTATGTGCACAGGGCAGCATGGAGCTAAATAACTGGCAGGCTCCTTCAAATAATTTAATTCTCATTAAAAATAAAAAAAAAGGGGCTCCCTAGTTTCCCATTGCAAGGAAGAAAACAAGGGGGAGATTCCAGGCACTGCTGAGCATCAGTCCTTGATGAGGAGCAGGTGGGGAGCTTATGCTGTTGTGGGCACTATTTGATTGGTGCTAATAGCAGGTAAACAGGGCATGAGCATCAGGCGGCACAATGTACGAAAACGAGTGGAGTCCTGTTCTCTACAGAACCCATGCAGCAGCCCTGGGGCGTGTTTGGTTGTGCTGGTAGGCACTAGGTAGGCCAAGGGCTTTTGTTTTGAAGAAAAACAGTTGCTGTTCTAGAAGAAGCTTTCAAAAAGAACAGCACTGTGCCTCTGCCAGAGTAAATACTGGATCTCAACACCGCAAGGGTGTTCACCCTATTTGGACTCTCCAGGTTCTCAACACCTTCACTGTGCTGCAGCTCATGGTGGTGGCCGTACAAGTGTCACTGAGGCTTCTGCAGGGCTGTTCAACAAGGAAGGGCATGAACTGCTTATGAGAAGGCATGAAAGAGAAAAGGTGCTGCTGGCTTCATGATTGACCAATCTGTCTTGGGGTGAAGAGGAGAGGCAAGAAATGGACGTGCTTAGTCTCTCTGGAGAAGTCTGGTTGGAGCTGTCAGCTGAGAGCAATAAATTGGTGGCAAAGGATCTCACCACGAATGTTGGAAGGAAGCCCCTTAAAAGAAGACGTCAGCATGGGATAAGTGTTTGAGGAATGCCTGGGCTGAGCTTGCCTGACTCGAGTGTGCTGGCAAGAGAAGGTGGCTTTCAGGAAGGACTGCCAGCAGTCTTTGGAGGTGTCAGACCCCATGCTAGCTAGGAATGTGCCTTTGGCACTTGGGAAGGGCCTGCTCTGTGCTCCCCATTCACAGCTACAGTTGTGCTTGTATGTGGTTTTTGCATGTGCAGTTTTGCTTTATATGTGGTTCACCTTGCTTTGGCAGCTGTACTCTGGGCCTTTGTGGGTCCTAGACCTTTTCTGCTCCTACCTTAGCAAGAACTGCTTCCGTTTGTCGCTTTAGTACTGCATGCTTTTGTGGACCGCTCTGGATGTTTTAAGATGATGTTTCCAGAACCAGACTGGGTAGGTGCGCAGTATAATTATTTTTATTTTTCACAACTGTTAGACTTCAGCCTTGTAGATATCAGTCAGCTCTCTTGCGATGCCGAGCACACAAGATCCCTGTGCTGCCGAGCCCTCCTGCTCGTTCCCTGGTCATCTGCAGCTCTCAGCCGTGTGGAGGCACCCCTGGTGCAGCAGGGCCTGCAGAGCGGCAGGGCAAGGTGGGCTGCCCCGGCTGCTYGGCACGCTTGAAGTCGATGGCTGCTACTTTATCTCAGCCGGTCCTCTCTGTAGTGCAGGGCCCTTGTAAAGCAGGGGACGGGCTGTGTCAGAAGGCTGAGAATGAGGAGCCCAGATGAATTGCTGTTTCCACCTGCACTCCTTTGCCAGTGAAGCCATAATGGATCAAATTCTRAGGGTGCTGTGACACTTGGTCCAGAATATCTGGCTCTTGCCTGCTGCTTTGTAAGACTCTGGCTCTTTGAAAGCAGTAGTCCCTCATCATGCATCTTTTGATCCTGGGTRTTTTGCAAAGTTTGCCCGCGGCCTCTCATTGCTCAGCTGTCTGGCCGCAGAGCAGTCGGCTGCTTGCTGTTCCCTCGTCCTCGCGGCCCTRCCAGAGCGCCCTTTCGGCCCCACAGCTTAGCTGCAGACTCCACGGGTTTGTGGAGGAATTAAAGAAGGGTGGTGAGAGAAAAAGAAAATCCAGCACTTAAAACTCCAAGAAACAATTTGGGTCTGTTGTGCAGAACTCTTCACAGGTATGTTGGGAGGGCTTGGAAGCTTTCTGAAACACTTCAGGGTGCTGAAGTGACAGGCATGGAGTAATGAAGTTGGATCCCCATGAGGATTTGCATCCTAAGGGGCCTGGGCCAAGCCATGGTGTGAGGTGATTCTTTTTCTGGGACAGCACTCTGGAGTTTGCGAGTCCCGTCTGCTCTGTGTGGATTCATTTTTAGTGCAGTGCGAGGCATCCTAACCCAGACCAGAGCCTTAGGGCTATAGAAGGCACTTCCATTAAGCCATGTGGTGAATTGCTCAACCCTCTTATTTGGTGCAACGCCTTCTGAAATATGTGCATGCAACTCACACAGTAGTATGAAACATACCTTAATTTGACCTTAATGTTGATCAATAGGTGCTTCATTGTTATGTCAAAAAACAAAAGCCCCACTATCTGACATCTGAGCCTCCCTCTCCAAAAAAGCCCTCGCGATCCTCCCCTGCCCTCCTTTTCTTTGTAAGCACTTTTGAGGCATCTGTGCTTGCATAAAACCCAGGCTTTTTTTAATGTGGCTTTTTCACGGTGTTTGCTCTGGACTGCAGCGTTTGCAGGCAGTTTTCAGTGGGAGCTCAGGAGTTGCTGGTCATTGCGCTTGGCGATGGCTCGAGCTCTGCCCACCAGCAGTGCCAGCGGAAGCYGTGTGTCGGCC
Source organism: Eudromia elegans (assembly GCA_003342815.1). Classification (NCBI taxonomy): domain Eukaryota; kingdom Metazoa; phylum Chordata; class Aves; order Tinamiformes; family Tinamidae; genus Eudromia; species Eudromia elegans. The sequence goes on along the minus strand of PTEX01000126.1, from coordinate 619,288 downwards.
AGGAGCGGCTGTTTGTGCAGGGCCGCTGTCCTGCAGGAGCCCCGCTCCACGCACGTCGGCACTTAGAGGCAGCAGTGACTTCCCACCACTTGGAGAGCGCTGTGTAAACCCTCGGAGCTTTCTGTTTTTAGAACTGGAATGGTCTGTTATGCGCAGCAAGCGAAACCTCAGTTGTACAGAGCTGCGTGTGCAGCAGAGCCGAGGCTCACCACAAAAGGCTAAAGGGTTCAAAAGAAAAAAATGTCAGTGTGACTTTTATGACTGCTTGATTTTTCTTTTGACTGTTACTTAAAATGACTTGTTGGAAGCAGGAAGTTGGACTCTCTCACTGACATGTGCTTTCCTGTGCTCTGTGTGCCCATAGATGCTGTTTGATTCTAGAGAGAACTGGGCTGCTGCCTTTACTGGAACATTTTTCCTCCTTTTCTTTCTGTTATTTGAGAGCATGTGTGTGCATACACACACTCTTTCAGGCAAATACATGTGTTTTGATTTTTATCRTAAGCTGTGATTCAAATTCTTATTCTCCTGTTTCTTCCTTAAAGGACGTAATCTGGCATGCCTTGGAGTATTCATAAATTACTGCTTTGTCTATAGTTATTTTCTTCAAGAAAAGATAATTAGGAAAGATAACTAGGAAAGTGTTGGCATTTCCAAAAATCCACTTATATCACAGACTTGATGGACACGCTCCAGTCCAGCTTTGGGCTTGTGCGTGTGCGTGAGTGTGAGAGATGCTGGAGCAACACTTGTTGGGAATGGTCATTTTTATGAGGCTCGCTAGAGCATCTGAACAAAAGTGGGTATGAATGAAGTCACTCTCTTTGTAGCTCCCAGCACCCTGAAAATTTCCAGCATAAATTGTATGCAGCTCCCTGTGTCTGACAGTCACTCTCCTGTCTCAGTTGGAAAAGCCAAACCTTGCAGTGGGGAGGCACACAAATGCAGTTGGTTGAATATAGTTGTGTTTAAACTTTGGGAAAGTTTTCTTTGTATCTAATTTTTAATAACAGTAAACAAAGCCACATCCTAAATCTGCTGCTGCCTTTCTTTTTAAATGACTCATGCACATACACACTGTTCTTTACCCTGGCTTGGAAAGCTGGAGTTTGCTTTTAAACATCTAATAAAAATGTGAACTTCAAATTTTACACTTTTCTGTTTGACGGTGCTTCTCAAAGACATCTGTAGAATGATATACCTGCTGTGCAGTCGTTTGAATTTGTGCGTGGTCTGGATGCAAAACCTGTGAGGGACCAAACAGATGACTTGGGTGGTGATATTGTAGTGCTCGCTTCCATAGTCTGTTGTGTTTGCCACGCATAGAGCTTTCTTACTCCGTGAAGCCTCACAGTCTCAGGCTGTTCCCCTTCCCACTTTCAGCTTTTGGAATGGTTGAAAGTGGCGTGTCTGGCTGTCCAGGACTCAGAACCAGGTGTTCAGTGTTCACACTTGAGCTATGTCATAATCAATTAGGGAGGAAGGAAGGGAGAAGGATATAAAGTTAAACTTCATACACCAGGTAGTTCGCCAGTGAAAAGCTTAGACATGTGATATGTGCAAGTACGCGCAGGGTAAAATACTGTCTGGGGCAAGGTTTCCGTTTCTGGTGAGTCTTTGGCCGTAGTCGTTCAAGCAAAGCTTGCAAGTGGACRTGGTAGCGCTGCGAGCGGCCCACTCGCGGCAGAGGGCAGAGGCTGTTCTTGGGGCTGGCGGGAATGCGTCCTGTGCTCTTAAGCAGATGGAAATCAAACAAGAAATTTTCCCAGCAAATGTTTAAAAGGAGCACATTCCCCTTAGGATTCATTATAGAGCATGTGAACAGTATTGACATCTTCTGATTTATGCCGAGCTGAGAGAAACATGTTTTTAGGCCTCGAGTGCTGGGAAGCCCGAGTGCTTTGTGAGAGGGCAGATGGCACAAATGGTTTTGCTTAATCTTTGGGAGCCCGAGCCTCTTCATGGGGTCAGAGGAGAAATGGGTGCTGTGGTCATGGGCTCTGCATTGCATGAACRGTGGAGGTGCCAGGGTGGGCGCTGGGCAGCCCCTCTCTGCAGGTGCCCGGGAGGGGACGGCGAGTGGAGAYTGAGCTGTGTTGGCAGAGCTGGGTGCACGGGCTGGCACCTCAGCTCTGGCTGCAACCAGGAGCCATTTGGAAGCCATATTTTTCACATAAACTCTAGTGCTCCTCACTATAGAGTACATAAAATGAAGGAAAAGCACTAAAAAAACGAAGATTGCTGGATGGAAAAACTTAATTGAAATATATATGCAGAGGGTAAGCTGGATCCTGTATTGCAATGAGTAAAAGTAAAGCAGATACTTTACTGTATAGAAGTAGGCAGGTGTACTATGGGTATATTCTGTATATAAAAGATGTGTCAGTAAGGTCTTTGGGTTATATTTTTATTGTTAAAATATGTTTTATTATTTTCATAGAAATAGCTGTATCATGATATGATTTTGCCCTTCATGTTCTGAAATAGCTTTGCTTATATAACCCACCATGATTTTGTTACTTTTGTTACTTGTGCACAGTGAAAGTGATCCCACTTTCTAGTTCAAACAGGACTCTAATGATTGTCCTGCCAGTTTGCCAAGTAGTTTGTTTCAGGAACAGCTTGATCCTAGTTTTTAGATTACCTAAATATTTGAATAAATGATTTACATCTAACATAACATGATCATGTTTGACAGCTTCAGCTTTAAAACAACTCTGGAACACTAGAAATGTAACTGGTCCCACTTCTATCTGAAGATAAATAGCGTGGCTGAGCCAGAGCCAGAAACAAGCCAACATTTTTATAAAATTAGAAGAAATATTTTGTGATAKCTCTTTGTGTCAGAACTTTCTAACACTGTTTGAGGTGTGATGCTTTTCGAAGCTCCTCTTGAATTACTGTATTTCCAATGAAAACTTACTAGTGTTAGGTTACTCTTACATTTCTGAGAAGTTCATGATTCAGTAAAATATCAGTTATGAACCGGATACAGATGACACTGCTGCCAAGTCCTGAGCGATATGTTTAGTGACATAGACATAGAGCATGCTATTATGATATACTGTCCTTACTTGTGAATTTTTTGTAATGTATTCAGCACTAAATTCTCCTTGTATTTTGCTTTTTTAGTCTAGTGGCTGCACCAGCTGAGTTGTAAATCAGTATTAGGAGGTTTAAACAAGGTAAACTTCATCCTGTCACACAAATTCTTAATTTTGGTGTGTTAATACTTAGAGCTAGAAGCCCAGCAGAAGTTGGGCTGGAGGAAGAGCCTATAAATAGTATGTTAATATATTGTGAGTGCTTGGGTTTTCATTTTARTAGACCTTTTCATCACAGGTAAGCGCTGTGAGCAGGTCACAGCTTAAAGGGGGTGCTGAGGGTAGGTCTTGGGTGGACTGCTGATCAAGGGCATCTGTTTGAGTGTGTTGCCTTGCTCTGGATGTGAGAGGTACCAAGGGTCAGGCTGTTGTGCTGTCCCCGCCAAAGGCGGTGGAGGGGGTCCGTCCTCACGAACACCAGCTGTGGGGCGGCCCTTTCTGCCCCGCATCAGTATGATGTGTTTGTCTGCAGGGGCCCTCTGTGSGGACCACGTGTGTGTCTCAGTAACGTGCTGACCCTACGTCTGGTGTCAGGCTTGAACACCTGGATTTGTGAGCCCTTGAGGAGGGAGCATGGGGCCTGTGCAGTCCTCTGCCATGGTCTGTGGGGTTCTCCAGCCATCCTGGAGGCAGTCGGGCTCCCCACCATGGGTGGCAGGCTGTACATTGTGCAATAGGTGCCTTCTTTATTGGATGGGATCAAATTCATGCCTGGCTTAATGCCAGCAGCTSCGTAGAAACTACCCCAGGGTGACTTTCTCTCATGCTCATTTTCACAAGGGAGCTAAAACTGCTGGTGAATAAATCTGCTGCTCTGTGTAGAGTGTGGCTAAGATTACTGAGGCCCGTACGCTTGCCAACCTGTATTTAGGTCAAGTAGCAAAGGGCTGTTTTTAGAATTAGTTCAATGAGTGTCACCTGTAGCCTTGGAAATAGCTTCACCCTTGACACAGACGTGGTGAGTGCCACCACAGCTGCCAGCAGCTCAGCCTCTTCCCTGGGGCCTGACCTGGGCCTCTTCAGCAGCAGCCCCRTAACAGAGGGCTTCCCCTCCGCGCTCTCCCGTGTCACCCATGTCCGGGGTGTCTGGCAAGGGCTGCAGGGATGCCCGGGGTTTGGGTCCTTCCRGAAGGAAAAGCAAGTGTATGGGTAGGAGTAACTAAAACAGTTTCTGTAACTGCAGTGCACTGCACTTTCCCCAAAGATCTCGGATGTTCCTGTTCCAAGTATCTGTCTCGTTGCTGGGGTGAGTTTTAAGAGAAATAGGTTCTTGCCTTGTGGTGACAAATGAGAAATATGCCTTTGAGAACCTTCCCAGAAGGGGAACCAAGCAGTCTTATATGCCTATATGAACTTTGTTATGCAATTATTTGATTTATGAGTGTGAATACATAACCCTTTGAGCAAATTACCTTCAGGCAGTAATACYATGTGCACATATTTTGCCTTTCTTGGAAAAATCAGCAAACTCTCAGAAACTGTTGGCTCCCTAAAGCTGTACTTTGCAATCTACTATAGCTGGCGTTACACCAAATCTTTAACACAAAATTTAAAGGGAATAGTAAAAATGCCCCCCAAAATGGATAAAATAGGTGTTCCATTTTGAATTCATGGTCGCGGCCTGAAGAACGTATTTTTACCTTTCATCTTTAGAAAAAAAAATGAGCACAGGAATATCCCTGCCCCCAAGCCACTGATAAACACTTTTCAAAGGTGATGCAGTGGGTAAACCTTACCATTTAAGGCAGTTTCATGAGTTATCCTTGACTGAATTCTTCTGCAGACAGTGTATTAGCATTAGACTTTGTCAAGTGAATTGCAGTAGAAATTGTAAATCTCTTCTATTGGATGATATCCATCAGTAATTTGTTTCTAACAATTCTTTTTGAAGATTCAAAGTATTTATAGGGAGAAGTGATAAAAAGACATACAAGCTATCATATTTGTTCTAAATTTTTTCTCCACTTTTTGCTAATTACCTTCATATTTACAGCTGGGTAATCAATTAAGGTGCCATGAAGCCTCMTCTAGTGCATCATTCCTAAGCCAGAAAGGCTCCTTATATGGTCTGGGGTTAYAATTGATTTTTTTTCTTCTGTTTTACTGAGCAGCTGTCTTAGCCTGGGCAGTGTAACTCAATACAACGCAGCGTATTTTGTGCTGGTATCTTAGCACAAATTTGTAATGGCTGCTTTGGAAAATGTCCCGTGAATTTATCTCAAGGCCTTCACAATGGAAGAGTTAATTCAACCTTACAAATCTTTGGCACTTGACTTTGATCTTTCATAACAAAGCTCAGTGTCTGTGATTTGATGCCTTGAAGTCAGCAAAACAAAATGGTACTTTTGCAGCCATGTTTACTTTGATCAGTTTTCAACATTTGTGCCCTTGCCTTTCACGTAGTACAAATTGCTTTAGCAGAGCTCTGGGGCAGGAGCCCACAGACTGTTTTTGTGGTTGGTTACTGTGGAGATCCTGAGCCTTCCTGAGCCTCTGATCACTGAGGAAGCAGAAACCTCTGCAGCTGGCGGAGCCTTCACCTTGTTGCCATTGTGGGGAGCTGCTGGAGACCTTAAAGGAACTTTTTGCAAGCTGCGTGGGGGCCGGTGGTGGCCATGGACACCTGCAAGGGTGCCCGCCGAGCCCTGCCTGCGCAAGCTGGGTGGACGTGGCGCCTATGGAACACGGTGTCTTTATGAAGTCTYGCTTTTTTCTACGTATATTAAAAGAATCAATCTAGCTGAAGTGACAAAACACTGCTGTGATTAATTTCCTATTTATAACCACAGGCTTTGCTGTTGGTAAGACCTTTTAAAATTCTTTTATGCTAAAATTTTTTAGGTTAACCTTAACTATTTAACTTTTTCTTCTTTTTTAACTGATGACCAAGCAGTTGTATTGCTCCTAAGTCAGTCATGTGTTCCTTGGAGGAGTCGGTGAGTGCCGAAGGAGAGAKATGGTCTGAGCTGGTCCTGGGGGAGCAGCCTGCCCGACCGACAGTTTCCGAAGCTGCATCTTACTGAAAGAGCCATGRCTTGAAAGCACATCCAAAAAGTCTGGCCTAACTCTTGATTGCACAATAAAAATGTTGGCTACACAACAGCTCAGAAGTCATATGAGACCTTYGCAAGGGGGAAGGGATGAGTTGGAGCGCACGGACTGACTTTCCCGCAGCGTTGCTATGCCGCCGTTTGCTTGCTGAATGCACTCGCCTGTTACGTGGTTTAAAAATAACGTGGACCGAGCAATTGCTCAATGAATGGGCTTGATGACCAAAAACTCCTCAAGACCCTTTAATGATTCCAGTTCTAGTTTTGTCAGTTTTGTTCAAGTCTGCTGCTGATGGGCAAGCGCTTGAGAAGAGAGYTTGGTTGAGGTAGTGGGTTGCTGAGAAAATGTGTATTTAGTAAGTTTATTTAAACTAATCAAAATATAGATATACTTTACCCACTCTTATAATGACTTAAAACAAATTTTCCATGGGAAGTTCAGGACAATAGTTAATTTTACAGCTGCTTTGAAAAGGTTTATGCAGAATTTTGTGCCATGTCTTTATATCTGGCTGTACAGAGCTGAACATACATAAGACTAACTTCTTTTGAGTTCTCTGGGAAAAACATCCAATAAATGTTTAATATGATTTCTGCCAGTGAAAATACAAAAGGAAAGAAAGGGAAAAATTCTAGTTAGCTCTTCTGCTATTAATTAGAGAAGTTTTGTTTAGTGGTTTGAAGTGATCCAATACCTTTCTATTAACTTATGCCATGCTTTTAAAAAGGTGCTATGCTCTGTCTAGACATTTAGGAAAGGATGTGCCTTGAGATCACAAGCTGAGGCAGAGAGCAAATGTGACCATTAAAAATTCCACCAGCAGAAGCTTAGGTCTCTAGTGGGCAGAGATGGCTCCTTGAGGAGCAGGAGGATCCCCGTAGGGTGAGGAACTCTGCAGTGCTGTGGGAGCAGTGGCACTGGCTTCAACTTTATTTGCCTTTCATTTGAATTTATATATCTTAATCTCTTAAGTCTAAAGAAATAACYACTGAGAAATCTAATGGTACATCCATTTGCAAAGAATCTGATTTTCTYTCTTAAATAGTATTTTTTTCTTTGTGCTCTCTTCTGAGATCAAATTAAGCAGAAATCGTCATAAAGCCTTAAACATCTGTCTTGTCTGATAAAATTGGCTTTGAATAGACGTGTCTGAGATCATTTGAAATGGAGATACTTCTGCCCTTTYGCATTACCCAAAGGACTTGACCCTACTCTTCCTGAGAAGAATTTTTGATTTATTTTTTTCTTAATCGCTCTTTTGTTTGTAATAAATACAAGAGATTTTGAATAACATTTTTTCTTTCAAATTATCAAATGAGTTACCTCTTGTATGTGTCTACATCCACTTTCTYACCTATTAATGATAACTGGTTTATTCTGATCCAACTCACTTTAAAAAACTACACAAAGTAATAAAGATTCTAAATATTTATGAAATAAAATATAGGCTTACGCCCTTAAATAACCAAAAGTAGAAAATTAACAGCAATCCTCTCACATAGGCCAACAGGAGTGCTAAGCTTGAGGGTGTATCCATTTTTATTAGAATGCCAAGTTAACTGAAGACATTTCTMTTAGAAATTTGAAAGAAAAAATGCACTTCACTGCACTTCATGTAGTCTGTTTTCTCTTGGCCACTTTGACGTTTAAGGGCTGTAAAATCAAATGCATTTTATACCATTCAGAGCTGAAAAAATATCAGAATAAAGTGTGAACTCACGTTTGCCAGATCAGTATTGCAAAGGATATGCTTTAGCTATTTTGGTAAATTTAAATTGCCGTATTTTTATTGCTTTGAAAGAAAACTACTACATAAAAACAGAACAAGGTAATTATATTTAATCGCTTAAGCAGCTCATTACTAATTAGCCATGATTATAGCTGCAAAACCGCAAGAATTAATGGAAGCTTTTTAATAGCAGAGAATTTAATAGCACTTCTAAACACCTTTTCCTTGCCACGTTCATCGACTGCATTTCTAGAGACAACAGCAAAGTGGGTGGAAGCCTTGCAAAATAAAGCAGCTTATCTTTTCCCTCGTTTTCAGCTGAAGGAAATATTCTGGCTTTATGGCCTGACACTTTAAAGCAGCTTTTATAAGTGCGCTTTGGCATACCAAGTCTTCACCTCCTTGTGAGCTTTCAGCGAGTTAAGGCCTGTAGTTTCCGCAAGGGAGGTGCTTGATCCTTTTGAGGTGATAACTGGAAAGAAATGCTCTCCTTGGGAGATGTTAGTAGTCTGTGGCACTGAGTGTTTGCTTTTGGAAGCACGTAAGGGTAAACAAGAGCRCAAGCGAGCGCCGGGGGATGTGGCTGCGTTTCCTTGGGACACGCAGGTGCTGTGGGCGCCTGGGCTCCCACCGAGCACTGCTGCCCAGTGCAGCGGCTGCTTCTGCAACGCCGGGCGCCGAGGCCTCGGCCAAGGCTGGCCCGGCGCCGTGCGAGGCCGAGTTCCCCGTGGGAGAASCTGCAGCCACGCGGGGTAGGGAAAGGACATGCGGGCAACAGGTCTGGCYGAGCACTTAGGTTGGTGCTTTTTTGTTGGGTTTTGTTTGCTATGTTTTTTTTTTTCTTTTAATATGGAATTAGTCTTGCAATATCAGTTTTCCAACAAGTTTTCATCAACCATGAGAAATGTGAAAGTACTGATGTTCTTGTGATTCCAGACAGCCATTTACAGGGCTTCACCGTGGTGATTTACACTGACAGAATTAAMTATACGGTGCCATCAGCACATATAAAGATGCATGTAATCAGGTAGATTCTGCATGTAACCATCTCCTTGCTCATGGGCAGTSCAATAAGGAAGCACCGTGATGTTTCCCTTTCAAAATCTGTGAGTAGCAGGCAAAGCCCTTCCTGCTGTGCTGCAGGGCTCACTCAGGCCCTGGAGACCCAGATTCAGCTTTCACTTTGCAGTGAAAGTGAAGGTCTCACTTCCTGGGGAGGGGGGAGGCAAGAACAGAATGAGCTTTTTTCTTTGGAGAGATTGCCAGCTGTAATGACCACCACATACTGAGTTTGGTGTCTAGATATCCTCTGGTTGGTTTGTCAAATGAATCTGGGTTTACTTTAACAGCAGACTCCCTGGTGTGCACTGCATGCTCATAAGCAGTGCCGGCTGGTTTCAGTGCCTCAGATTTCCTTTTGGGTTTTGGAGTAGGAGGCAGATTCAGTCTAACTCACCTGTATGCTTGTTTATATATGTCACCCCTCCAAACTGTGATCGTGCTCCCATTTAGCCTCTTAATCCCTTTTTTTTTTTTTTGTAAAGAGTTAACTTTTTTTTTTTCTCCAGAGAACGTGCTCCCAACTGTAGTTGTGAGAGACAARCTTGCCTTGTGTAGTGTGTGGGAAGTTTATAATACACTGACTCTATTCCTAATGCTTTTTTTTCCCCATACTTTTGGCTGTCAAGCCAAATACTCCCTGCTTAGCAAGTGTATTGGCTACTACAAAAAACCCCTGTGATTTCTGTCAGCAGGTGCTGTGTTATGTGCTAAAAGATGAGAGAAAGGGGGGGCTGCCTCATCCTTAAGGTGAGAGTTTTGTGCATGGGGAGCCCCTTTCCAGAGGGGCAGCACTGAGCTCTGCAGGGCTGGGCAGGACTCTTGGAAAAAGGAACCTGCTTGTTTGGCAGCCGCTGCTGAGACGGTCTCTGTGGTCTGCGCGCTTCCTGGGCTCTGCCCCGTGCCACGCTGGGTGATCAGCGTCTCCCTCGCAGCCTGTGAGCTACCGGCCCCCTCTGCTCCCCTGCCACTGCTGCTTGCAACCAGGGTGCCCTGTGCACGGGTGGCTCTCGAGAGTTAGACATCTCCATTATCACTTGAGTAAGGGCATGATAACGATGCCCAGCTACATTAGTAGTGCTTTTCAGCTTTGTTTATTAGCTAATTTTCCTCAGGTCTCTTTTACAGGTCACTTGTGGCTCTTCCTGTCTGGTTACTCTCCTCCTGAGATTTTCCTGTGTGATCCTTTTTGTCTCTGAAGATGGGCATTTTCTTTCCTTAATGTGCCAAGATTTCTTTTAGAATTCCTTCCATAGGCAAGTGAGAGGTTAGCTTGTGTTCCTGGACTTGTTTCTCCTGTTTTTTGTTTGTTCAGTTTGTTCATTTTGCAGATTAGATTTATGTCCCAATAGCATCAACAGGGGAGGGTTGTGCTGAAAACCAGCTTTGTAGGCTACCATCTAGAGACTGGAAATATAAGTTGTCTTTGCAATTCTTTTTATCTCCTTGTTCTCCAACTCTCAGCTTAGTGGTTTGACCTTTTACATAAGCTATTTTTCATCTGCRTTTGCCAAGGTTTTCTTAAACACTTTAGCAGTGCTCTGCAAGTGTAGAGCACTAATGTTAACTCTTTCATTCTGTATATATTCTATTGGCATTTCTTTATTTTTTCTTTTTTTTTAATAGAGTAACTTATAAATACTGTAAGCCTAAATATGCATTAAAATGATCTCTAATTCAAAACCAAAGTGGAATTTGAAGCAACAAAACTTGCAAGGAAGCGCTCATGTATTTTTGTATTTCTCYATAGGTCACCTTGCACTTGAATCCAATTTCATCTGTGCACATTCACCAGAAGCCCCTGGTGTTCCTTCTCAACTCGCCATTGCCCCTGGTCTGGAAGCTGAAAACGGAGAGACTGGCACCTGGAGTCCGGAGAGTGTTCTTGGTGAGTACGCGCAGTCCTCCGGCCCGCTCTGCGGCACTGCCGCCGCTCGCACCGAGTGCGGAGGTAATGGCCTTTGTTTGCTACGTTTTTTAACATATGTTTAAGAAGAAAAGTTCACAGGAGGTCAAGTTTCAGTGGAGGGCTCTGGAGAGCAGTTAAGTGGCAGGGGAAAACAGTTTGAAAAAGTATTGCAATTACTTGTTATGTGAAGTCAAAGAAAAGAAACCAAAACTGGTTTYTTTAGAATTTGCATGCTGCTTGGTTATTAACACCAGCAGCAATTTGAGTCTACAGAGTGGTATGGATATGACAGATCTGCAGGCATGATTAGAAGTTTGATACTACTGAAATACAAAGGCTTCAAAGCAAAAGCAAACATGGATACATGCTAGTTGTGTGGTCTGTGACGAAAACAAAAGTCTGTATGCATTAAGCTCCATATGTGCAGCACAAGGTTTATGTCTCTAATGAAGCTCCATCTATTGAAATGACCAAGCTAAGTCCAAAATGATGTCATTTTTGTTTCTCAGAAAGCCTGGAGCACTGCTTATAATGTAGGATCCAAATATTACCTAGTATTTGTAAATCATGTCCTTACAGTTTGCCAGGACATTCTAGTTTGCTATTTGTAGTGAAACAGACAAGTTGTTTGGATTAAATTTTTAATGTGTGACATCATGTCTAATCATGAGTCGTCCTTATTAGAGTTGCAGCTTTTATATTGAACTCTAATTGCAGCACTTCACTTGATTATTTTTAGCTATCTCCTTATAGGGTTTAATTTTGCTCTCCCAGCACAGCTGCGAGGCAGGCAAGATTGCCTCCACAATTCCCCATGGGAAAGTAGTGGTGCCCCTTCCTCAGCAGCAGGGGAAGGTGGTCATGCTGCAGCACTGTCACATGCCAAGGGGACACTCTCAGTTGATCTCCATGGGGTCAGTGTACCCAAGAGTCCCATTGATCACTGGACACCAAGAGCTTCCTGAGACTGTTTTTATTTTTCTTCTAATTGAGGTGCAAGAGTAGGAGTACCCTTAAGATTTTGAGCTTTGAAGGACTTTTGCCTGGGTAGTTTGATTTTTGTCAAAAGCACAGACTTGTTCTCCATCTTGCCTTGGTATTTGCCATCTCAGGTTTTCTTGTGTTGTGCAAGACTCTTGCAGGAAAACCAGTGCAGTTCAGATCTGCTCAGAAAATGAGTGAGGAACAAGATGATAAACAGGGTGATAAGACTTCTCACTCCTCTCCTGGCCCAAAGAAACACTACCTTTTGCCAATTCATCAAGTCTTGGTCCTACAATTACCATTTCATAATTCCCCTTCCATATCAGCTAATTACATTTCAGCTCTTTCCTCCCTTCTCCTCCTTGCCTACTGTATTTCTTTATGCAGTGTGGACCCCTCACCCTTGCCTTGCCTGGGGCTGAAGATGTCTGCTGAGGACCCTCCATTTCCATGCAGCAGATGCTCTGGTGCTGAAATTGTGTTTGGGCTGGGCTTGCTCAGTTTGGCTCCACGGGGCTTCTGCAGGCTGCGCTAAGCCGTAAGAACAATAGGAATGTGCCCAAGGCATCAGCTGCCAAACCTGCACGATGAGCTAAGCATGCGCTTCRGAACTCGCGCTCTCGCTCTTCTGGTTACAAAAAAGGGCCTGCAAGTGTGAGCAGCGGTCACCTTTCTTGTCAAAGTCATTTAATCCCCAGTGGTGCCGCAGCAGACCAGGAAATGGACCCGATGGGAAGGGGTGGACTGTCTCCCAGGTGGGACTGGCGTTCCTGGTAGATCTTTTGGTTTGTTTTTTTCCATTGGGTGAAGTCAAATATGACCCTTCAAAGCTCTGCCTGGTAAGGCCTGGAAGCTGGTGGTCTTTTTCCTCTTCCAGCACACGCTTGGGGCAATGGACTTAGCACTGCTGGTAATTAGCTGTGTAAATCCAAGATCTCTCTGTTCTGTAGGCTTTTCTCTTGCAAGGAGTAAACTAGCTCTCAGTGTTGACTTGTTCCTACCTGTGGTTAAACATCTGAATAGGTTCARCATGGCAGTTTCAGACCTCTGCAGTTGTCAGGTAATTCATGTTCTTCGTTCCACAGTAGTAAGCGGATTCTTTTGTTTGTTTGTGTTTTGTTTCTACATAAAGAGCTTGTAAAATAAGATTCTAGAACCAAAAAAGTTCAAAAAGCCTCTCCTGGTTTAATCCCCACACTTGCTGTGTTAACAGGATTTCATTATCTGTTTTCTCTTTAAAAAAATATATATCCTGCCCCCAGCAAACACAAGCTGGCTTCATTCTTTATCCAGGCCCTTTCCACTTTTCATACGTTCATTTTTTTGGGAGCTGTCTTGGATTGAGAAAGGTTGTGAGGTAGAAGACTAGGTGACTTAAATTACAGTCATCATCTATTGCCTTTCCCCAGATTCCACTCTGTCTGCTTGCAAAGACAGGTGCCTTGTTTTCCAAACATTTTGCTGCAGAAAAGCTAAAAATTATGCAGGACAGAATGCTGTAGATCATACTAAGGAAGTTCTAGCAAAACCTGTGGGCAAGTGCAACACTCCAAAAAAAAAAAAAAAATGGATAAGCTTTGGTTTTGCTATACGGATGTTTATGTCTGTGTTAGGCCATGCCAGGTTGCAATCACTTAGATGGCCTCTGGCCTAAAGACGAAGGCTGCCCAGTCTGGGCTGCAGAGAAAGGGTTCTCGTGTCCAGGTGAGTCATGGAGCAGATGGACAGACTGTTTCTCCTCCAGCTGTGGAGAGACTCCTTGCTTCCTTGCCAGAGTCTTCAGTAAGTTTCAGAGAATTAAGCATGCAAGTGTAAATCATGGTTTCAGGGGTGCACAGTGCCGAACTTGTTTGCTGGCCCTTTTTGTTTGAGAATACTTTGGCCTATACATGTACTTATGCAGCTCTGACTTGTTCAGTCTGCTTGATTTCATAACCAAGCCAGAAAATGGAGTATTGTGGATCATAAGATTTCATATTTATAAACAATTTTTAACATGCATGAATTGTAAGTTCAAATCAGAAATCTGTGCCACATACCATAGGAGTGTCATAACTATTGTGTCTGTCTCTATGGGAGCCTTAGACTGGGTAATCACTGACTTCCAGCATTTCTGTTTCAGACTTTTCATGCAATAAGTTCACCTAGTCACAATTTTATTAATGTACTGTATTTAAGACTGAATTACACTGCTTTATCAACTGATAGTTAGGTAGAGAAGTAGCATAGCAAGTTAATTGTCAACATCTGAGACTCTTTGGTGAAAAGCAAAATACCTCTAGACCAAATTGAAGTCACTAATTACAGGGTCATGTAACCATTTAGAGAAGTCCCAGTTATTTCTTTGGATTGCTATTAGGTTTTTTTTTTTTTTCCCCAGTGAATGTTTGTCAGATTATTACAGGGAAGTATGTTTGAATAAATTAAACAAATTACAAGTTAATTATATACAAAGATTCAGGGTTATTTCTGACAGACAGCTCTTACATATGGGCAGGTGATGTACCAGAGCACTGTGCAAAGCAGTTTGTGCTGTTGGTCAAGGGAGAAACTAAAGTACACTGAGATTAAATGATGTCTCTGTAGCACCAGGGGGTAGAGTCAGGGCTGTTTATGTGCAGTGTCCTCATTAGCAGGATGATCTGCTACCTTCAGTCTGAATTTGCTGTTTCAGTTTTCACTGCAACACTCTGGATCAAGACTGCAAAGCAAAGCATCCCTAAATTGCTTTTTGTAAAGGAAGATATTAAAAGATTTAAAACTCAGGTCAGTGCATTTCCAAAAGACCAGGAAAACACAAGGTAGTGCTGAGTAATTCTGGAGTTTAACTTCTTACTATACAGCTAAAGCTGAGGTTTTGTCTTTGGCCATTTGTTAGAAGTTTAAAATTAATGCAGGATAAAATCCAGTCTTTGTGAATATAATTCCAGAATAGAAAGAACCATGAGTTATTTTCTTGCAGAACATTTTTTTCAGTAGCAAAATATAAGTATCTCTTAAGTTTGGAGTATGCAGGTGGGTTTGCACTTACACCACCTGTGTGCGTAGCATCATTCAGCAGAATGTCTTTCCACACAGCACACAGTTTCACTGTCACAAAATGTCTCTTTGTGGCTAGACCCAATGATGGAATAAATTATCATTAAAATCAATGGAATATTCCCGTCAAATCAAAGGGTATGTTCTGGGTTTTTGGTGGGGTTTTTTTTCATATTCTGCACAAGTTTTTCAAGCACGTGGCAAGGTGCTATTTCCCAAATGACAGCACTGAGAGGAAGCTGCCCAAGGCAGCAGTGCCCGAGGTGCTAAACTGTTCAGAGCTCCTGGGCTGGAAGATCAGACCCTTGTTGCTCCACGCAGCAGTGCATGGGTGAGAGTCTCCTCTGTTCAGCAAGGGGGACATCTAGCACCTCTGCTAAATGCTTTTTTTTTTCTGAGGGTATAGGTGCCAAAAATTATATTGGAAGTGGGAGATGGAGGTAAAATACATATTTACCAGCAATTAAACTGGTAGGTTATGACAGGTCTCRATTTTACATAAGCTAGGCAAAACCTGTGGAAAATGCTTTTACGTGTCATCATATTACAGGTAAGTCTTGCAGAAAAACCTTGTCAGATYTGTCCAGCTCCCTCTCCTTAAGTTTCTGTGTAACCAAATAATCTCCTATGTCCCTCCTCAAGTCGTCTCTTTTTTTTGGTCCTTCCCCGAGAGCAGTTTATTGCAAACATGTCTTGGCAAGAAAACAAGAGATTTGAGAAACTGCCCAGAAAGAGGGTTTTACGGTGCTGCTCAGCTCATGAATTTTTTCCTTTAGAACAGGTAGCTTTCTCCATTGCTTTTGTAGCCTAGCAATTTCCTTGTTGGGAACTGGGAAAGTGAAATCAGTGAGAAGATGGATCCAATCTGTTGTGATTTGGTGACAGTAATCACTGTTGAAATTAATCTTAAAAAAAAAAGTCTTACATATCTACATATGTGATTGTTATTAATATTTGACAAAAGATATGATACTTCAGGTCTTTCTGAGATTTATTCATTCAATTTGAATAACAAGAACTCCTTTAATAGGACTGATTGTGTGCGTGAAGATAGTAAAATGGAGATGGGGATAAGGAAGCAGCAGCAGTAGTAATAAATGCAAAACCAAATCATGTCCTCTTGGCTTGAGATTTTTAAAAGAAAAAAAATCAAAAAAAAAATCAGATAAAGGATAAAGAGTTTAATTATTAGTTTGTGTATTTCTACAAAGAAAAAAAAGTTCTTAGTTCATCCAAAAGCTGGTTTATTTCTTTCACTTCACAAAAATATGGTTCACATATTTTGGGTCTCTGCCACCAAACCACAGGCTGTTCTACGGTTTGCACTAGCTTTTGGATGACTGACAAAACTCCCTGAAAAACAAGTGCTATTTGTTTTCCTGTGCCTAATATTTAACGGGAAATCAGGAGGCTAAATTTCCAATCATTTGTTAAACAGACCCAGATGTGAACAGCGTGCTCTGCTAGAAGAGGAGTGAGGAAGGATAGGAAATGCATGACTAGTGATAAATTTGGTATAAATAGTGACCTTTCACTATTGCAAGTAAAATGCAGTAGGTTTTCAGTGTTGTGTAATGGTGTGAAGAGGAATTTAAAAGGAGACTTACATGGATTGCTGCTTTTGTTTTTTCTTTTAATCTTTGTCCTACTCAGAAGCTGGAAATAACCCTGTAGTTGCCCTTTTCCACTTGGCAGAGTTCATGTTCCTCCTTCCTCTCCCCACACCGTTTCCTTGCCTTTTGAAAGAATGTGGAAAATAACATTAAGTGTCTAATTAAAAGCTGTGTTTACTAAACAAAAACCCTTATTATGCTTTTTCACAATAGAAAATTTCCCTGTAGACTTCATCACGTGGCCTGATTCAATTCCCTCCAAAATACTTTTATGAAACCTATGTAATTGGGACTTTACCCCTGACTTGGACAGGTTCTTGGTGATAGAGCAGAAATATTTGGGTCAGAAGTAAGGACAGCAGAAAATGACAGGGCGGTAAATACATGTTTGGGAGTGATGCATTGCCCATGTTCTGTAAAGCAGATTCAAGATTTACAATAACCCTAGTAAAGCATCTTTAAGGATATCTCTTTTTTGTTCAGGACTTGCTTCATGAAGGCGTTATGGGAGGGAAGTGATATTTTTGGCTTATGAAGCAAAATGTAGTGTATAAAGCAAATGTGTGGCAGAAAATATCTATATGTGGTAGTGTGATATCCCGAAATAGTGGTTTTTTTTTAAATTATATATAGCAATCTTTGCTTTCCTTTTACCCATTGTGGTCTTAGTGTTTTTGACAAGCTTCTACCTGGCTTGGTGGTACCATGGCAATTTTCAGAAGCAGTGTAACAGGTCAGTGTGCCTCAGTTTCCCCTCTCGAGGGCTGTCAAATTCTGATTTTGAATCAATTAAAGCACTTTTTTAGTAGCCTGGTCTGTTATCACATAGTTCCTGTCAGTTCTTGCAGTTCCTAGACCTTTCTGCTGGTGGTGGGACAGGCCAGACCTGGATGCTGCTGCTCCTCAAGGGTCTCATGCTGGTCCAAGCTGCAAGAGTTCAGAAATGCAAGGAGGGTGAAATACGTTGCCAGAGCCATTCTGCAGTAGCCTGGAGGGCCTGAAGCGGTTGTCTGTGCTGGCCTTCTCCCACGTCGTTGCTCGCGGCTCCTTCCCGTCCTGGCCTGCTCCCGTCGGCTGGGCTTGCGCGTGTGGAAGTTTACAGGAGCAAGCTTTGGCAGGCGGCTGGCGCTCGTGATGGGGAGGCCATAAATCACAACAGGTTGTGTTACTGAGTCATCCATTCCAGTGGAAACTCTAGCTGCGATTGCCTAGATAGGCTTTAATTCTCCCCTTCTCATCTTCCCACTAAATTAAATCTAACCTGGAACAGAGTCACTGAAAAAGGCTTCTGCTGCTGATTTATTTTGCTCATGTCAACTGAATGCATTATACTGATTCTGTTAAGATTATGGTAGAATAATAAGGGGGGAGAGGACAGTTAGCTCCGTGTGATTAATATGGATACACTGCTGCCAACAGCCCTGAATTTGGGGGGAGATTTCCCCTCTGCATGGGTTTTTGGTCATTCTAGCAGCTGCCCCTCGGGTGCTCTGAAGGCAGCCCTTGCTTTGTGATGCTGTCATGGACTTGGGTGGAAAAATCCCATCATCATCATCATYTTATACACACAAAAACACACTTATGTACCGTGAACCGTGCCTTCCTCCTGAGAAAGCGTACAGCAGCGTTAATTCCTATCAAGGTCTTTGGTAGTTGGAGAATTCGCCATCTCCTAGGCAGTAAAATTAAAATCTGCAGATAAGAAAGGTTGATTCTTTTTTACTTCTGTTTTCAAAAATGTGAGAAGTGGAATTTTGTGATAACTGTAAATGGTCTTGAGAACACTAAACTGAAAATGAAAAACTACTACATGAAAGTATCTGATCTCTGTGGCTGATAAAGGCTATGCAAAATGCTGAGATGATTCACAGATTTGTGACACTTGTGTTGCATCTAATTTCAAAAGCAATATGTTTCTTAACCATCTACCAAACAGAATTGTTCTCTTGGTGATTGCACTTTGTGTGGATTTATGAAAAACCAAGGAGACACTTTGAGATTCAGAGTGCGTAATATTTCTGTAGTTCATATTTTCACGTTTTCCCTTAAAGGGACCAAAGCCTATCAGTGTATATTATCAAAAGCACTAGCTGAATCCCAACAGTCTGCATGGGCTTTTCTGAAAGTTGTCTCAGGTTCCTGTGTTTTACTCGGATTTACTCCCCTCTTATAATTCCTGTTGCAGCTCTGATACTATACAACTTGGGTAACAATTCAAAGAGCTGCTTCTCTGCTCATTTATTGCCTCTSTCTTGGCTTGCTGCTCGTTATTGGTGCTGGAGGGGTCCCAGTGGGTAGTGATAGAGCTGGTGCTGTGGTGGGCTGGCGATTGGCAGTGGGCACCTGTGGGTGCTTCACCCTGGAGCTCAGTCATCTCCTGTAGGTGCCCACCTCTGTTAAGGTTAAGTAATGAAGTTGCTTCTTACCTCAGTATTCTGAGTGATAGCTGCTTTAAATAGTTGAAATGTCCTAGGACAAACAAAGTAATATGTCTGAGGAGACAGATCAAAAACTATATTGTGAAGAAGAGAAGAAGATGGGTAAAATAGGAGGCAGAAGGGCTGTTCTCAGAGTTTGCAACACTGAGGCCCACCAGTKTGCGTGCTGGAGGCACCAGTGATTGGTTCTGAGGCTTTTCCTCTTGGGGAATGGTAACCTGCACGGCTTGGCTTTCACCTACAGGTGACTCATGTCCTTCACCACCACAATAGCATTACAATGGCAATTSCTGCAAGACTGGAAAGTTTTCTTAATAGAGCTATAAAGGCCTTTTCAGGATGAGGGCTATATGTCGTCTTGTCAAGGGTCAGTGCAAAGAAAASTGCCATCCCCGTTTCCCGGAGTGGTCAGCAGGCTTTACCTGCCCGGCCGTGTCCATGGTCACAGTTCAGCACAGAGCACGTTTTGCTCTTTGGAGGAGTGCTCGGTTCCTCAACAGCAGGCTTTCACAACACCGCGTTGATACGTGCCGCCTTCAGAGCTGCGTCTCTTGCTGCAGTTGCCATCCCTGGGCAGTGTGGYCCGTGCCCCGGGCATGAGGTGCGGGTTGGGGGCTCCTCGTGCGACTGCGGCGTGTGACAAGGTGTGCGGGCGAGCGCCGCCGCTGCCGCCTGCGCTGGCGTTTTGAGTGTCCTCACAGCAACAGGAAGAAACAGAGCYGGGGCACTCTTTCCACTCCACAGCCTCTGAAAGCAGCCGCTGAAGGAGATGAAGGGAGAAGATAAGAGTGGATGTGGCAGCAGTTTCCTAATCAGCTGGCAGGCTGTGTAAGGCTTGAGGGAAGCTCTAAGTGTGTTCCTGCACATATGAAACATTCCTTGGTTCAAGTGCTCTGGCATCCCGAAGTACTTGAGAGAAAGAGCTGCTTTGGGTTTGTTCTGAGGAGTAAGCAGTTAATGTTCAAGGCAGGTGTTGAAACAAAGTGCTGGTTGCCTTTTTTGGAAGAGCTGGTTGAACGCCTTCCAGAAAAAATAACGTTCTTGGCTCACTTAAYCTTGCCTTAGGTCCTTGTAGTAAAAATCCATGCCCTGGCAGGCGCAGYGGATCCCTTCTGAAATGTGTTGTGGAACCGGCATTGCAAATACAGGTTGCAGGATGGGATTTAGAAGAGAGAAGTAGAAAAAACAAAAACAGATCAGCTTGGTGTGCGTTTGAAGGTGCCTGGCTGGCTGRCTGTAGCGTCGGTGCGCGCGGGTGCTGACGCCGGGCTCTGCGTTGCCCCACGCTCGGCCCGTGCACTTGTCCCTGCTGCGGCTCAGGAGCCTCGCGGGTTCGTGGGCAGGAGCTCGCTCCCAGGGAGCTGATTGTCGTGCACCAGAACAGCGCAGAATTTTACACTTTAATAATACATGGAAAAACAGCTGTATTCTGAGGAAGAAAGTTAAATTTCTATTAAGTGCTAGCTTGCATACCGAGTAGAAAGTACAGAACAAGTGCATTATTGTCCACTAAAGCGTTTCGTACGCCTGTGTTCAGGAGGATTACTGCTCTTCTCCCATGTTGTCCTCAAATGTCCTAAAGGGTTACACCAGCACTTAACTTGCTGTTCGTTAGTGGCCGTAAAAAGAATACCAGGGACGTTATGAAACTGTGTACATGGACAGCAATTGCTGTAGTTCTCAAACGCACTGTGTGGCATTTCTGAACTTGTTAAGAAGTTGTGGTTACTGAGAGTGGGGTGACAGAATACACTGAATATCCTTGCAAAATTATTGATTAAATCCTGCAACCTTTCTGCACATATCTTCTTGGTTACGCCGGGTCTGTACAAAGACGTCCCACGTAGCCTCTGAGTGTTGCAGCTCGGGCAGAAAGAGCAGCTGAGCTGGCCCTGTGCATGGCCTGCCAGGGCTGTGGCCATGGGCTCTTCTTCTCCCTGCGTTGCAGAGGTGCCCCATAAAACCATTATATAACTACATTTAAGTAGTGGGATTACAGGGAGARTACTTCATGCTAAACAGTATTTTTAAAAAATACTGGTGTGGCTGCCTTTTCCTAGTATTCATGCTGAGGGGAGTGAATTTTCCATAGGGGAATAYACCAACATTGAGCAACGTAACAAATGCCAGCCACAGCTGTGAGATGTGTGTTGGACACAGTGCAATGGTGTCTTGACGTGTCTCCCCCAAAGAAGGCAGARTTTGCTTTCTTATTTGAGAAGTGGGCTTGTGTGGTGCATTCAGTGYTACACCGAATAAAGTTTTTTTCTTTTTTTCCTCTCCAATTAAAGGATATATTTTCTGGTAGTCATTTAAAAAAAAAGGAGGATCTTTCAGAATTGCAACAGATGTTACTTTAAACTTTGAAAACTATTCTGGCAAAAGCATGAAGAATTCCTAAGCYGTTTTTTGTGACAGGTCTGGTTATATGGAACTCTGAATTATATGGGTCTCCTCTTAGAGGAGAGTATGTGATATGTGTGTTATAACATACAATAGCTCAAGGTGTGGGTAAGAACTGTTGAAATTCACTCTACATGTCTTTGGCATAATTTATATATCTACTTTGACAAATATTTGTGTATACTAAGCAAGCTGATAAAGAGCATTGCGAAATGGTGCTGTTAGCTCTAAGTCCCAGGAGAGATAATGGTTGTTTGTTTTTAGTTAGTTTTGTGTAATTGGAGTCTGATTGTAGACAATCGCTGTTACCTAATTCCTGTTGGTATATTTTGTTTTTCAAAATTTTAGGTACTTAAGACCATTACTCTGTTATAAAATGTGTAAATAATGTTTAGAAAATGTTAAGGTTTTTTTTTTGTTTTTGTTTTTCACAGATCTGATTAACATTGTTAGTAGTTTGGGATTTTGAATTCAAGAAAAAAAATACTTTTGTCCCATCAAAGAATGGAGAAACCTCAGTTAGCAGAAAAGCCTTGGTATTGCAGCAACATTTACAAGTGCTTRTATATCCTCTTGGTGCCTTGTGCAAGACCGAATACGCTTTATTTTTCCCCCTTGAGGTGCTGTACCTCAGAAAGTAGCATGCTGAATGTGGGAGCTGTTACCTCCCATCACATTTACTGTCATATTTACTGCATTTGCCGTTCCGTGAAACATTTGGTTCATGGTGTTCTTGCTTCTTCCTATCTTCTTAGAGGTTTAGAACCCTGTTTTAGTCAGCTGCCACATGTAGCCCATCTAGACTGATTTTAAACAGTTGCTTAAACAATGACAACAATAAAAAAAATCCTTTTTTAAGGAATCATTATGTTGATGTTAAAATGTAAAAAATTTAGACAGTAATGGTAAATAGACTGTAATTATCTTCAGCATTTTGGTGTGATAGCTTACATTGTTCTTAAAGGTTTTGCATGTTTATCCAGAAAAATGTTTGCCTGTTTACAGAAAAAACACTAAAAATATGTTTTATTTTCTTCAGGTATCTCTCGGTTCCATTGTTCAGTTTGAGAAGGGAAATTTCTCCTCATCAGCAGAAACAGAAGAAAAGCTTTTTCCTGAGAAGAATGAACATCTGCTACAGTGGGCCCAAAAGGAATATGGAGCAGTCACATCTTTCACTGAACTCAAAATATCAAGAAACATCTATATCAAAGTAGGAGAAGGTAAAAAATTAACAGAATTGTTTTACAGTTCTAGATAGTGAGAATAATTCTTGTTAGAGTAGCATTTCACATTCTGTGTTTTAACCCTTAAACACAACTTTCAAGTTCCAAGTGATGTGAAAGGGAGAGGCAGGGAAAAAGCAAGCCTGAACACTCRAGCTTGGATTTAGGCAGCTCTTAATGGATTCTGGGGCCCTAATTTTAAGCTCATAAACTTGGATGCGGTCATTGGCTAGGATCTTACCGAAGTCACACTATGCAAACATTTCATCTTCTAAAATGACTGAATTGGTCACGGTGATGGGCTTGGTGGCTCCTTGTAAAGGCTGAGGTCTAAAAAGACCTCAGTTATGTTTTTCCTCCCAGTATTTCCTTGTACGAGCATCCAGACTACTTTGAGCAAAGAATCGTCTTCCTCACTGAGGTAACCGGAGTCTTAATATTCCTGAGAATTTTCAGTGTAAGGAGCAAGATTTGCTGTGCCTGGGAGCTGGATGCCAAGTTCCTCAGGTGGCTGCGAGCCACAGGATAAATGCCATGCTGATAGCAGGGGAAACTCTGGTTGCAGGTGGGAGATGACGGCGGCTCCTGAGGGATCTCGCAGGCCTGTGTTAGGGTAGAGCTGTGCTGGCTGCACAGCTRAGTGAGTAGGAGCCTCTGCAGCCCTTTCTGGCTCTCGCTTTCCCTCAGCTGGTCATGTAGCAGTTTCTGCAAGGAAGCTGTGCTCAAACTGCAGATAGAGCCACAGCTTTGCTAGATGAAGGCATGACGTTTTTGGAGCAAAGCCCTCCATTCGGGAGGAGTACACTACTCTTTTCAATACAAACTATTTTCAAACTATTTCTAACAACATCCAGCAAGTGCTGGTGGGCTCAGCAGTTTTTTCTCTCATTAGTAGAGCTTCAGTACTATTTCTAAAGAAGCCTCTGAATAGTTGAAAAAGWTGCTTACCCAAAAAAACCTTCTGTGGAGAAAGCTCTTTCCTAACCACCTGTATGTGATCATTTGATTTCCTGAGGCATGAGGCTTGCCCCCAAGAATCAGAACATACCTGTGCTGGTTTTATCCACAATATGCTAAATTCATGCAGGATTCCCCTCCATGATTTTTGTTCTACTTGGCACTTGTCTTGCATTTTAGTGCCAGAAGATCATTCAGAAATATATTTATTAGCTTATTGAAGTGCYCTTGGAACATGTGCATTGGAGTAGTGGTCTCTATATTGTGGAGACTAATATTTAATTAGGTATGTCAAAAAAGATCAAATTTTTGTTTGTTGGTCTGCACATCTTCAGTCAAACTAGGCAGTTAAATATAAGAGCTTTGCATCATTCTTAGCGTAGTAAAATACAATTTAGTTAGGAGTAAGCACACAAAATGGAACTTGGCAAGCAACCAAAATAGACAGTTTCTAAGAAAGCTTCTACAAACTAGCTGAACTGTAACCGTATTTGATTTTGATTTAAATTCTTGGCAGAAGAATGAATATGTGTGAGGATTATGCGGGTGTTGAGGGCTGGGGAGAGGGTCAGTTCTGGAGCTATAGCAGTTGTACAAGACAGAGTTCTATGAAAAACATGTGGGACACAGACTAGACCTACAACGCTGCAGAGTGAGCAACGCGGCCGCTAAATTTCACAAAACACAGCGTATGCTGATGGGCACTTCAGACTCGTGATGCAAATATCMCCCTACTCAGTGCCTTAGTTGGGTGCCCTGAGCTTCCACCCTCATGGGTAATATTACCTACCACCATAGGCTTCCTCATGGTGCACTTGGTGGCCGCATGGAGTAGAGTCTTGTTATGTGACTGATGCAGATTTGGATAGTGATGTTCTCATATCAGTTAACTGCTACCTAAACTTCTTGTTYTTCTAGACTTTACTTCTAAAACTTCTGGTACTACCAGACTAAATGCAGGGCAGATTTGGTAGCCTGGAGAGAGCTTAATTTCAGCACATTTCTAAAGTAAACTAAACCCAAATCTATTGGACTGTAATGGCTAGACTGAAAATGACTAGCATTCCAAGATGCCAGTAATACTCCACATAGAATCCGTTTACAAACGGTAACGCTGCTCCTGTCCTGGGAGAAGTGTAAGGACCCTGAGCGCCTGTCCTGTGTGCGCTGACWCCGCACGTGTTCTGCACTGCGCGGCAGATGTCTGGTGGAAAGCTGCAGGTCACTGCTTAGGTGCCCACCTTGCTGGCCCAGGCAAGCGCCCAAAGGCTTCGCCCTTCCCCATGCGCATGGATCACAGCAGCTTTCCTCATAGGACTACCTGCCACTAGGTTTCTTCTGGTGCCATTTTAAAGCTGAGGTTTGGATCTTAATACTAACAGCCAATAACCTTTAAAATGCACTTGAGGGAAAGCTCTTTTGCCTCACGCATCCCTAGCTTGGCGGAGAAGGTCGAGCTCCTTTTGCATGGGATTTTTATTGCTGACATCACCTGATGTTGCCGAGGRCGCCTGTTTTGGAGGGTGACACCTGGTTAATGGCTGCCATTTTCTCAAACGCAACCATTTTGAGCTGGACTACTCAACTCCATCTAGCTCAGCCAAGAACCTGTGGACGACACCTAATTTGTACCGAGTGGCACAGACTGTGTCTGTCCTCATCTTGAAGAGGCCCACAGAGGCTCTAGGTCCTATGTGCAAAACGCAGCCTCAGCTTGGCCCCTGGCGAGCACCGAAGGGAAGGGCTGCTGCCAGCGGCTCTGCTGCGCTCCCTTGGGTGCCAGCTGAGCACTGTGTGCCAGGGCAGAGCCCCTAATCTGCCGCCGTTCCAGACATTCCTCCTGTCGGATTCCATGCTGGTAGCRCCTGGAGATGAGAGGGGAGCGTAGGGTCCACAAACTGGCCGTTTGCTGACTGCTTTAATGAGCTTTCTAATTGMACTTGCAGTCTCTTTCCAAAGGAAGTAAACAGCTCTGAAAACTAAGCTTAAAAAAAAGAAGAAAAAAAGCATAGCGACCAGAGGAGGAGGAGATAGATCTCCTTTCTGTTTCTGTTGCAGCCGGGGCGTTGGTGGCAGGCACTTTTGTGGGGGTAAATGTGCRTGGCGGGCGGCCAGCAGCAGCGTCGCAGTGGGCTGCAGAGCCTGCGTGGGCTGTTGGGCGGAGGCGCCGGTGCTTTGGGCCTTGCAGAGGGTCAGTGGACATGCCAAGAACAGGAATCGTGCTCGTGGCGGTGGTTAATGGGAGCACGTGCGGCAATTACCCACCAACTACTGGGAGGAGGTTATTTTACTGCATGACACATTCTGCAGTACTGCAGCTGAGGATTAAGTACCTGCTATCTTTTTGTGGACGTAAATGTGTATACATTTGTAAATTAAAGTTCAGCATAGATCATTAGGGATCATTTTCCATCCTCTGCTGCGGTGGGAGKAGCTGGTGGGACTGCAGCTGTGTTCAAGACTGATCTGGCAGGGCACAGACCAGATGTTAGGGGAGGGCTTCTCTGGGCAGTATGAATATTACAGCCTCTTATAGTTTTCACAGAATCCCTGGAGAAGAAAGTAAGATTAGTGCTGAAGGACTGCTTTGTATAAGATAGGAGAAGAAGCTCTCCTAATTGTTTTCACTGCCAYGAGGGTCACAGGAGTCTCTGATCTCTCTGTAAAGTTGTTTACCACACACAAATGACATTTCAGTTGCATCTTAACAAATACTAAAAGTGGTTTCAACCTTTAAGAGATTATCTGCATTTTTGCATGCATCACATCTGATGCATGCTTTCTGCGTCGCTGCTGCTTTTAATAGGAAAGGTTCTGTGGCCAAAGCAAACCTGAGGAGACTTGGGGATTCTAGATCTCTTCCTCCTAACATTTATGTGGCTTTGAACAAGGTATAGTTCTTCTGTGTATCATCATAATTCATGTGTAAAGTCACCTCAGAAATACAAAGTATTCCTATTTTTTCAGTGGAAGGGTGTGCAACTTTACAGGCTGTGCATGAGAACTTCATACTAAGTGACTGTTTTTCTGCTCTGCATCGTACACTTAATGTTCAATAATGTTAATGATCAGCTAGGCAATTAAAAACAAAATGCAGATGTAATATCTGCACTGTTTTTCTCATTCAAGTTATGYGTATTAAAATCAGCCTTCCTTAATATCAAAAACTTACCACCTCCTTTTCCTGTTATATTCAGTTTTCCATACACAAGAGAACTGCAGTAATTCTAAACAACACTAACTGACTACAAAAAATAAATGGAAATATATTTAGTAAGGAAGTAGAAAATGCTTTCTATATTTTTAAATACATCAAACATATAATAAAAATGCAACATTTCCTAAAGGAAAGAGGATTTTATGTTATCTCCCTTAAATGTTTTTTGAGGTGATTTTAAAATAAAAATCTTAAAGATGCAAAAAATAAATGTATTCCTTTTGAAAAATGTTTATGTATTTTGCTTCAGTACTACGTGCCTAGTGTTAATTTATCATAACTACACATGATGGATAACAGATAAGCCTTTTAGCCTGAAGATCTACATCATAAAAACAGTACTGCATTTAGGCAGATGCTGTACATAACATACACTTATGTAAATAGATGTGTTTGTGTAAAGGTGCGTATACTATTTTTCCTTTTTTTTTCAGATCAAGTTTTTCCTCCATCATGCAACATAGAAAAGAACTTTCTCTCTTTAAATTACCTTGCGGGATATCTACAACCAAAGACAGCAGAAGGGTGCCTTATGTCTAACTTAGTCCAAGAAAGAGAAGTTCATATCATTGAATTAATAACTCCAAATTCGAATCCATACAGGTAGAGTATCCGCCAGTAGGTTAAAGCTGTCTATATATGCTTATATGTGCTGTTTGTATGTGTGCTTTAGTACTTCATCTCAAATAGATAGTTCTTCAGTGTGTGAAGATTTTTGGATTCTGCTACAGGATTCCAGGGTRGTTTTTCTGGGCAAGAATCTGTCCTCGTTTCATGGGCAGAAATCCTGCTCAGGCCAATTGGATTTCTCTAAGAATAATATGAACTAGGAAATTTGAAGAATCCCAAAACTGGACTTAAAGGATTTAAGATGCATCTACTGTTGGAGGAGGCGAGAGAGGCTTGGGTAGTCTGGAACTTTCACAGGTAGCTGTGACTGGCAGCAAGGCCTAGAGCAGGGGTTCCCAAATTGTGCTTCATGGGTCACAGACAACCCACGGTAGATGCTAAAGGTCCATTCAGTGTCCACAGAATCACAGTTAACAGTGTTTTCTGTAAAGTTTCCAATTGAATTTAAGGATAATCTGTAAGAAAAGCTGTGGGTTGGCAGG
This sequence comes from Eudromia elegans, assembly GCA_003342815.1. NCBI lineage: Eukaryota > Metazoa > Chordata > Aves > Tinamiformes > Tinamidae > Eudromia > Eudromia elegans. The sequence continues at coordinate 591,447 of PTEX01000126.1, read as the reverse complement.
GATCCACTGACCAGTCAAAGTCACTATGAATGGGGGAGGTAGGACATTTCACACATTGATCCTTGGCCTCTCTTTCTCCTAGATCTTAGTGGCAGCATGAGTGGGGTTTGCTTCAGAAAATTCCACCTGTAAAAGCTCTTCATGGGCTTACACTAATGCTACTGGAGAGATATTTGCTGTGGGACTGAGACATTTGTCCCTTTGCCAGAAAGAAATAGGGAAAGGGCTTTTGCAAGGATAACTGTCTCACTGCACAGTTCCTAACAAACTCTCTTGTGTAGCAGCCTTGAGAGAGTAAGGAAATGCGGAGATGTGGTGTGAGGTGAGCAGGTGAGTCCAAATGATTTGCCTCTGTGTGGTATGAGTAGCTACCCCATCCAGAGAAGAGCTGCCCTCCTGCACCGACCTCACTGGTGCCTCACTCTGCCTCCTTGCCGGTGGACTGTGGCTGGGGGCGCAGAGCAAGAATTTACTTTTCAGAGGATCACACTGGAAAAAAAGAAATATTGGTAAAACTTAGAATAATGAGTGTTTAAACTTCTGCTTTCATCATTCCTAATTATGTGTGTTACCCATAGCTATCTTTACAGAGTTTATACCCTCATAGAAACATACAGGAGCTAAGCTGGACATATGTATAACTGCAGGGGCAAAAAGTGAAGATTCCTAGATACTAAATGGCAGTGCAAAATATTAGATGAAATATGTTATTGGGGGATGAGCACGTTCCTTTTACGACATACAGTCCAATAAGATCATCTGGAAGAGGTTTTTTGGTTGAATTAATATTTTGCATGAGGAGATGTTATTGATGGGTACAGATCCATTTGCTCTACTTATTTTACTGAGGTCTTAAAAATTGGATGTTCATCAATTTTCCAGCAATAAGTAGGCTGGACATCTGTTTTCTTTTCTTTTTAAAATAASTATATATCCAGAAGTATCAGAAACCAAATACAACCATATAGTAATTTCTCAACTCACGCAAGAGCTTAAGCAAAATAATTTCTACCGTTTAACTGTGAAAAGCTTTCCCTGACAGTATTTGTGCTTTTTTTGTTGTTGAAATTGTTCACTTTTTGCCTTTTTTAAGTATGGTTATGAGTTTTCATGCAGCTACACTGAGCAGAAACTGGTACAACTATATTTGGACACTCCTACAGCAAGGAAAGAAAACAGTATTTACTATATAAAGTAAACTACCAGTCATTTAACTAACCTGCTCTAAATAATAGCTGAAATGAGTAGCATATTCTTTGTCAGTAAGAGACAAAAAAAAAAAATTGTTTGTTTTAAAAGTATTTGTTTCTATTGTTATATAAAATCATTTAAGCATATGTGGAATAACAATCTGTTTTGCACATGTTGTGTTGTCTGGGATAACCTCCAAAATTTTAATCAGCTGGCCAGACACTGGAAGCATGATGGATTGGAAGAAGGTTGATAGCTGAAAATTTCTGGCATTCTGGTCTCACTTTCTCTCTCTTTTTCCACATATAGTGCTTTCCAGGTGGATATAATCGTTGACATTAAACCATCTCAACCAGGCGCCAAGCTTGTCAGAGACATCGTTCTTGTCCTCAAGTGTAAAAAGTCTGTCAATTGGGTTATCAAATCGCATGATGTCCAAGGAAAACTGGAAGTGATTGTAAGTAAAGGCACCTTTTTTGTGTGTATGTGAGGTACCATGCTGTGCACAGTACATCATGACACTCTACCATATTGATTTTCTGAATGTTTTCTCTGTTAGGTKCTTTTTCTGAATTCTTACTGCATTTCAAGCAGCAAACGCAGAAACAATGTGTTTTGGTTTTCCCTTTTATATAAAAAGTGGGCTGTTAAAGTGACCAGCCCATTACAGAAGCCAGCTGTTTAGTGCAAAGATTTAAGATACGTATCTGTTTTACTTCTAAGGATGTGCCCTCAGCTGGACTGGGTGTCCGTCTCCCTTCGCCATTAGCTTGGTGCATCTGCAGGTTCAGCACAGAAGTTGGAAAGATGCCTGTGACTGTGGAATGGGTAATCCTAGATACAAGGCATCCACCCACATCCCTTTAGAAGTGGAAACTGTCTGCTCCTTCCACTTGTGATTATAGTAACCTCTGGCCCTCTCCCTCACCAGTATTTCTGTCTCCCGTAAGTGTTTGGTCAGCTTGACCTCACCTTTGCTCAGACCGCAAATAATAGGTTTTAAAAAGATTAGAACCAAGTCCCTAAAGTTATACTTCTGGCATCTTACTCTGGTATATATGGAAGTTCCAGTTAAGAATGATTTTTTGGCACAGATTCTGTCGCTCGACACCATTTCTACTGACAAAATATAGACAGTGTGACAGTGTTCCTTTTCTCTAACAACAACAAAAATCTCACAGCCTGTCTGTGGATATGTGGTCTGGTTTTGTCTTAAGTGATTGGTTAGAGAAGGTTGTTTGGTTGAGCTTAGTGTTTGCTCAGGACCTCCCAGGGATAAACATCTGCAAGTCTCTGCGTTTCACTTTGTGGAATAGGCTTCTGCACTTCACGTGCACGAGGGCAATTCCGACAGGATTCACCAACTGCTCAACCTACATCATCCAAGAGAACAAAATGGTAGGCAGGGCTTGAGGGTTTGAAGTGAAGGATTTAGAAGAATATAAGTTATGGTGGTGCTCAGAAAATTTTACTATAAAATTGAGGTGGATGATGAAATTCCCTAACCCATCCTGCTCCTATGGATGTTCTGGTCATTCTCTAGCTCTAAGTAACTGAGCCTTGAGAAAGCTCAAGGTTAGTAGTAAACTAGGATTAGCAAATTGGTAAGAAGGGCAAACAAAAACATCTGACTTTATAGTTTCCTTCTGGGTTAACATAAAGTTTGCTGCTGTGTATTTAGACCTCATAACCAGTACTGTGTGGGTCTGCTTTTGCAGACTAGAGAATAGTGCATTAATTCACTTCATACTTTTAACTATTYGAGGAGCTATATTTTGTATCCTGCAGCTAGCTGTCTGTCTGATAAATTTCAGGGAGATAAATCTTAGAGAATTTAAAGGTATCTGAAGTGCTGTACTTATGTTGAGAGTACAAAGCAAGGCCATTATGTTTATTTAAAAGTTTTYCTATAATAATGATTGAGAGTAGAAGTAAAAAACTGTTACATTTTATTCTTTCTCTAATAGGTGGCATTAGATAATAACATGTTATTTAACTTTCACAAAAGGAGAGTGTTACTGTAGTTGGAAATGTCAGTGTATGAAAAAGCTTTATTTATTATAGGATTTGTGGTAAGGATTTTCCTCTAGTGCTTCATTCTTGTTAGGTGTCTCAGTTGCTGCATGTGTGTCTGATCTGCTTTATTTTGGGGGAGGAGAGGGGACTAAACACCCCCATGTCACTGAAGTGTGTCCGTTGCCTGAGCTTAGAATCTGTTCATGTGTCTCGAGCTGAAGGCCTTTCCAAGCCCAAATTTAGRCAATGCATAAAAAAATTACTAAGCACTTAGGTAATGTTCAATGTTCCTTTAGCTCGCTGAATCTGTTCCATGCACTTGAGTTTCCCTAACTCCTTGCCCTCCATACAGATCACGATTGTCCTGAGGGCACTGGCAAAGCAAGAGGTGGAGGTTAGTGCCAAGCTGCCTCAGAGCCAGGACTGTGACTTCTTGAGGCCCGGGTCACAGACTAGAAATGGAAAAGACCTGTCACGTCATCTAGCTCATCTCCCAGCTTGCAGTGGTTCCTGAAACTTTGAAAGAGATGGACCCCACACCCAGTAAAATGTTTAAAGTTAAGGCTAGATAATACACGACTGAAGTGCATGCACATCCAAATTCACCAAAAATACGTGCATAAAGCTTTTCTCCTAGGCTCTCGTTGGCTGCTGATTGCAGCGTCCATTTATTTCAAAGAAAAGAAGTGCTTTGAAGGGCAAGGAACAGGGGAATTGGAATGCACAGATGAAGAAGTCTTCAAAGATTTTAAAAGCTTGGAGACCTAAAAGGACCATTCTCTAAATGAGAAAGCCAGGTAGTTGCTGAGGTTTTCTCCCTTCATTCAGAAGAGTTTGGTGGATGTCCCTGCTGCCTGTGTCCATACGTTACGTACGAAGGTGCTGACAGCGCAGGCAAGCACAGGAAGGTTTCCCTGCCCTTGCAAGCCCCCACAATGGGTTTTGTTTTGCTGAGCAGTGCAGGACTGAACATCACAGGGTCACTGTGAGTGGAGATGTATGAACAAGCCCTGGAAATGGTCRGATGCCAGCTAGGACATTAAAAATCTGGGTTAATATTTGTTCAGCTGTCTCATCTTCACACATCAAAACAAAACAACAAAAAAGGGAAAGCAGGGGGGGAAACCCAGCAAAACTGGGCCTGTGTGATAATTCCAWCCAGTGAAATCTCTATGGTAGTTTGAGAATGTGTTATAAATCACATTCAGATTTGTATCCGGTGAAAAATAAAAGATTGTCTGACCCAAAACTATAATAAAGCAGTGTAACTGGAACACCTACTGCTTCCTTTTTCTTATCTTCAAACACCTTTGTGGGTCATTGGTGACAGTAGTAGTAACTGTCCCTGCACACTGGGCAACCTGCACTTAAAATTCCCATTTACTCCAATTCTGAAGCTTTGGATGTTTACAGAACATGGGACAAGGATCATCAGGAGGAACTGAAGGAGGGGAAAAGGGAGAAAGAGCTAAATTATTCCATTGCTTCAGACCTGCTCTAAACTTTGTTCATTTCTTTGTTCAAAGCAATATTTCTGAAGCAAGTACAAAAATGCCACCTTACTTTTTGACCTTGTGTAGAAGACCCATATAAACAATCTCCAAAAATGAGCTGGGAAAAGGGGRATCAGTGCTGTAAATCTTTTCAAGTTCTGCAGTGGGAGAGGATTGTGATTTGATAACATTGAGGGAAACCAAGAGAGTTTTAAGAAAATAAAGAATGCATGGAGAAGATAACCAGGCATGACAGCAGAAGTGTTTGTTGTGCAGCGCGACGTGGTACAATCTGCATGCAGAAAGTGCAAGGCAATCCCGTTGCAGGAATCATGGAAAAGGRGGTCGTTGTGCACTTTACTTGAGCTGAGAAGGTTCGGCTTGTTCTGTAGCTCTCAAAGTGATTGCTTTAGTGATGAGAGTAATATTGAGATGGTGATATATAAATTTGCATGCTTAGCCTTGTGTGTTTAAGATGCTAAACACTTAAAATTTAGCGTAACACCAGTGAATATTCTGTGTCTGTCCCTCTGACAGCTAGAGATGTTCTTAGTAACCTTTGATWTGCAGTTTGGATAACAAAAATAGGAATTCTACAAAACTCAACAGTAAAATGAAGGTTAACTGACTTGTCTGTATTTCATGGCTCCTCTTCAATGAACAATAAKGCATAATTTTTAATAATAAAAGAAGGTGGCAAGTGTGTTTTTGTTTTTATCCGTGTTTTTGAGTAAATTAGCATAGCTCATTAAGTTTAATTTTAATTAACGTGTATAAATATGTATTGTCTTTTAAGCAGTTAAGCTTTGGCAAAAGTTGACAGCTCTCACTTGTCACTGTATGCAGCATTTTCTATAGTACTGTTTAGCATATTGAACATTTTGCAGAACACACAATATTTCCAGTCTCMAGCCCACCAAGGGACATACAGAGTAACCTCCATTCAAGCTAATTTTAAAGCATTAACTGGAATCAGCTCCACTTTGTGAATTGGGTCCTACTGCCCTTTTCAGTACTGCTGGTTTATCCAAAGGTTTCCCCAGATATAATTAAAGTTACACCCTAACCTGACCAAATAAATGAGGGAGGACATTTGAAAAATCAGTTGTGTTGGATCTCAGAATTCACTACAGTGCACAGCTTTTAAGTTAAAATATGATATTACAGAAATGGCCATAAATATGTCTCTTTCATGTAGGCATTGACAGCTTCTGGCTGCTTTGGTTTATTGTACTGCAGTAGATCAGAGGCTGGAGGGAGGGGGAAGAAAAGGGCCCTGGTTTTCTGCATGTGAGCAGCAGTTCTGTGTCCGGGGTGGCAGAGTTTATTTCCCAGATGATCTGTGTGCTCTTATTAGCAGAGTAAAATTTGTCAGCAAACCACGAGCAATCAGTACCCCTGTTCCATTTTAAATATCCTTACATGGAAAATCCTGAACCAGATTTTTTTTGTTCTTTGTTTGCAGACTTCAAATAGTATTGGTTTTGGAAAAGAAACAGAACGATCCATGACTATGAGTAAATCAATAATACCTGATATTCCGTCATCACATGAGAGTTTGATCAAGTGGGCTAATGAGCATAACTATAGCCCAGTTACTTCCTACACAAAAGCTCCTGTTGCTAATCGTTTCCATCTACAACTTGAAGACACAGGTAAGTTTGAAGGTGGACTTCAAAAAACAAATCCAAAAAGCATGTATAAACCTCAGTTCTTAGGTTTTGTCCTTTATGGTTGTGTTACTTTTACTGTTCAATGTCAAAGATGCTGATGCCCCCCAGTTACCAAAAATATCTGTGGCTTTTTGGTTAGAATATTCTAAGCAAATAGTGTTACTTGTTTGTGAAATGCCGGGCAACAGACAGTTATACTTTGTCCAACACAGAAGCCATTTTAGCCAACTGTACTCAGTATTCCCTGGAATTAAAGGATATTTTGTTAGTTAATAAGTCCAGCTTTGGCTTTCAAAAATATSAACACAGTGTTTCCTTAATTCAATTAAATAAACATTTAAATTGTTTACAGACAAGAATGCCTCACTAGAAAAGTCTGACCAAATGGAATAAATACAACCATAAAAAAATAATTTGGCCAAAGTCATTGCTGACGTAAATATGTCCTGATTTGTTGAAGCCAGAGGAGTTGCATCTCTTTGTACTAATTCTGAACATGGACCGTGGAGAATATTGTTTAGCTGTTTTGACAAAGCTTATAATCATATTCACTTTATCAGTTGCAGCCTTATGGGTTGCAGATAGTTATCTGCTGGAGCCAGAGATTAAGATTTCAATACTGAGCAGTACTGTTTGTAAGTCAGGGAGTAAGTGCCGTTACTCAGCATGCAGTTAACTCTGATATTAACTTCACTCCAGTTTTGTAAATACTTCCACGATAGTGGAGTTGCCTGACCTTGTGCTGACAGGTAATAGAAATTGTGCTGTCTCAGCAGCACTAAATGGTGCTTTTGTTGACTGCGATGTTTCCATARCCTTTGTGACTGCCTTTTTGTTTGTGTGGGAATCACTCTTCAAGGCTGATTTTCAGTACTTAGTGATACAGATTTGTTGCAGGAAATAAATACATCAAGATTAGATGCCTCATTAATGGTAAAGCCTTAGTGCAGGAAATGTGCCTAGTTACCTGGAAGGTGCAATTAGGCTGCTTTTGCTGTCCTTCAAGAGCTTGCCTGCTTGATAATATTGAGATGGGAAATGTTCCTGTTCTGAACAGCATTGGGAAAGGATCTAATAACCTAACATACTTTTTTTCTCTGTTTTTAGAAGAGATGAATGATGAAGAAGTCCATTCCCTTCCTCCAGAGCTGACAGAGTTGTTGGATGCTAGCCCACTGCCTGCCCCAAAGAATCCTGCATTAAGTGATGGCCTGGCTTTTCCATTTCACATTAACAGAGGAAGACATGGCACAGTGGGAGAAGGAATCTTCCCATCCAGAGATTCAGCAGACGCGTTAATAAACCGTGACTTTGTGCATTCCTTTCCGAAACATAAAGAACCTGAAGAGGTTCAGGGTAGTGCTAATGTAGCTCTATCTATAAAGTGTGATGACAAAGTAATGACAGTAGCTGTAGAGAAAGACTCCCTGCAGGTTAGTGTGATCTCGTAGTAGGATTTGATAAAACATTTAAARTGTTTTGTGTGGAAAGTGAATATTCTAAGTTTTACTGCCACCTCACCCTACCTCTCATCCCCAGTCAGATGTACTCCCAGAGTTTTGGATCATTTTCCCTCTTCATAGGTTGTAGATGTATTTCTGATAAAAGGTTTGCAGAGTTAATTCTCTCAAAAATTGCTCTACTCAACCATCAGTGTGAGTTTTTAATCTCCAGAGTCCCTGCTTTTAAATGTGCAAGATCTGAATAAATCTGTGAAGAGACAGYTAAGGGGACAGAAGGTTAGAGGGTGGAACTCTATGGTGGTCTTCATCCGTTTTGTGATATTTTCTTCTTTGCCTTCACTGTCTACCAGCTTTGAAATGCTTGTTGCCATTTGCATTGTGGAAGAAAGCTCAGTACAGAGTAGAGCTTTTTTAGTTCATTTTGGATGAAGTACAGCCTTATGTCAKTAGACTAATAATGACCCTGTTGTTTGCTGAATTCCACATTACATTTATTCCTCTGTCATGTGCATTTTGGGATTGACCTTCCGTAGATCTCAGTACAATGAACTTCACTTCCTCTTACCCGTAGTCCTAAAGAGTATTCCGAGTTGCCCTTCACACAATAGTCTGTCACAATTGTACTTGAGCTGAGGTTCCAGGCACTTACAAAACGTTTTTGTTTCAGGCTAATGGCTACACAAGGACAGAGCTCTCACTGCTGGATCCCTCTTGCAAGGCCAGGATGAATGGTACCCATTTCATTTTGGAGTCTTTGCCGAACAAATGTGGGACTCGAACAGCGTATATCTTGGACAAGATTGTTTATTTTAACTCTGTGAGTATTTTACAAAGAGCAGCCTTTCTCTCCTGCTGCACATCCTAGTGGAACAAGGAAGCCATTGTACTTGGCAGCAGTCTTTAGCAAAAAGGAGGTATCTTGATCTTTTTCTTGTCTAGCTCAAACTTAGTTGCTGATAAAGTCCCTATGTTCAAGGAAATTGCACCTTCAGTGTGCCTATGGTTGGACAGTATCCCAAAGAAAGCAGCAGCAGGTGGGTCAGACAGTTTTAAAAACTGCATGGCTGCACTTTGGGGACCAGCTGAACCATTCTCTGAGAAGTTGCCCAGCTTGCCCTAGGCAGCATATCTGTATCTACCTCTAAGCAGAACTGTGTGGCCAAAAGATGGCACAGGAACAAACAGTATTGATTGCACAGAACAATACGATTTARTTCATATGCTGAATTATTTCAGGTGTTTTTTTTTTTATTAGGAATGGGAACGTTTCTCAAAAATGTGGGGAAAAGGCATTATCTGTATATGCTTYTGTTGTACTGTGTTTGCTGTCAGCTGATGTATGTGAGGAAGGGCCTCTAAGGACTTGTATGTAAGGGATGATGCRATGAAGTAAGAAGCCCACTTAGGTTCCGAGAGACTGCCTCTGTACTGGCCCTGTTTGTGAACTTGAATACGTTGTGGCTAAGCTGCATTAGGAAGCAACAACATGTTTCTCTTGCTGGACTTTTCAGCACATCAAAGTAACTTGGCAAATGAAGAATAGTCTGTAGTCCAACYCAAACACAGCTAAGGCAATCTGATCTGAACCTGCCTGTCTGAAGGTCTTCCATACTGGCAAGTCTATAGCACCTGACTTTGGAAAGAGACCCATATCAAAACGCATAACTTGTAGGATGTCTTTCAGCTTTCGGTGGTGGGGGGAGAGAAAAATTTTTGACCCTAAAGTTCTAATGATTGTCCTTGAGAGGATCAACCAAAGCTATAAGATGTGAAAAAAACACTTCAGAAAACCATTTCTTACCAGTGTTGGCTAGGGAAATGGCAGAAATAGAGTGGGACTTCCTGGTGCTCCCTTTGATGGCAGCACCCAGATTGCCTTTGCACTGTGGGGGGCATTTTTATGGCCTTGCTGGTTCTGAYGTCTGGAAATGGACAAAAGGGTGTGCTGCAGCTATGACCTGCATATGTATCTTGACTGCTCAGCACAGACATGCCTTTCCCACCTGGTTAGTTAACTCCCTTCTTTAGGCTTTTGTATCTTTCTGAAGAAAGAAGATAACTGAATAGAGAGTGCTGAGTTAGCACCTAATTCTGTGTGTGTGCAATACCTCTTGTGCAGATTGTCATTCAGCTGTCATCACCAGCTGAAAGCAGTGGCTCTGATGATGATGACATGGAGTCCGGTGATAATGGATTTCCGGGGGATGCTGATGAGGGAGATGTTGCTTTCTCAAGCTGGCCTGAAATCGCGGTATGTTATTCTTGGTTTTGCACCTGATCATAGAGAAATGCCTGTTGTAATATGCTTACCATAGAAATTAAATTATTGATTAATTTGATTTTTACTATTTTTCCTKTGTATTCATTGTGACCCTGTTGAAGAGTTGTACAATGTAGATGGAGCATGTATATAATTTGCTCCAGATTTGTCCTTATCCAGCTACGTGCTGTTCCTGACTCCAGATGTATTTGTATCATTTTGTTATTTCAGTTTAATTGCACGCTGCACCAGCTGGAGAATGATAGAGCCTTTTTAAATCCCTCCATGCTCTGGCCTCCTGAACGACATGTCACCAATGTGACCTTCAACATGGAGCTGTACAAAACAGATCTGTTCCTTGCTCCATCCCAAGAACTCTTCTCTGTTGCTGAGAATGGGCCAATATATGTAGAGGTAAATARGTGCAAATGGCTTTCAAAACCGTGAAAATGTTTTGCAAGGTGTGGGGGGGGCAATTTTTGATTTTTTTCAGAAATACAGCTGAAACGTTTAAAAGATTCAGAGATGCAAGAAGCAATTACAAGCCTCTTCTCCTTACCTGCTGATGTTTCCAGTTTACAAAGTTAATGCAGCTTCTGGTCTCTCTTTGAGCAATGGGATGCTAAGGCAGGCAAATGGATGCACTGTCCTCCAAACAGTGCTGGGTCGTGTTTCTCCTGCCCAGGCTGGTTTCTTTTKGGGAACCTGCATACTGTAGGTCAAGGATAGCACCTCATTTGATGCTAGGGCAATTTTTTCGTTGTTTCAGTGTGTTATGGCTCTCTCTCATTTTCTGTTCAATGCAAAGGTTTCTGCTTCTCTGCACAAAGAAAGACAATAAAGATTCATCTGGAGAACTCACCATACACAGTAATTTTTGAATGAGTTTCTCTGAGTCTCTGTAATGTTCTCCGGTGCCAAGATACATGTCTGATGGAAGCTCAGAGAGATGGGGTCCCTTAGACCCAGATTTTTCTGTCATGCTACTGTGCCCACAGTCCTGCCCTGTTACAGTATCTTTCACTGGAGCCATTTTCTGCTTCCTGCCTTTAAACAAACAAACAAAAAAACAAAAAAACACAAAAAAAAAAAAAGGCATTTTCAGAGCTCTCAGGCAGTGAAAGACCATACAGAGTGGAAATTGGCATCTTTTGGTTTTTATTCATTTTCTTTTTCCTTTTTATGAGTAAAATATTAGCTGAACAGTAATGAGAGATAACAAGAACATTGCCCATATGATAATCTCAGAGCTAAAAAGAAAACTGTATCATCAGTGAAGGCCTCTTAGAGAGTTTACATTTTTTTTTAGCACTCTTACCACAGTAGATAGATTCAGTAACAGTATTTGAATGTGACTTTTAGTTGCTGGTAGTATATTTTGTGTTCTGTAAATGCTCAGTTGCCTGTCTTCTCCCTAAAAGTCTTTACACAATGCTGTTTACTTAATAAAGCTGAAGCAAAAATGAAGTATTTTGCAATTGGTAAGAATATGTTTATGAAAGACACATGATCTTTTCATTTGGATGAAATCTGCTACTTCCTTCAGCATTCTGGGATGAATCCTACTGGCTCCAAGCCCCCTGGATTGCATGGTGCTGGAGCTGTTTTTTCAGACAGATGTTCTAATTTCTTCATCACCTGTCCTGGCACAAATTTTCTTTTTTTTTTTCTCCTGTGTTTTTTCTTCTTGCACAATGGAAAATTTGTCTCAGTTCTAGATTTCTGTGATACCATCTTTAACTGATACAAAAGACATGTTGTGGTTTTGTTTATTTTGCTTTTGTTCTTGAAACATTTACTATTAATAATCAATAATAATTCGTGACCATAATCCCTCTCCCGTAACTGATTTACACCATCAGCCTGCTTGTCTGACAATATCCATGACTTGATCTTCATTCATCACTCTTTATTTCTGTATTTTTAGAAGATGGTCTTTCTTGGCTTAAATCCTTCAGATTATCATTTTTGCCTCYGGTTTGATTACTGCTTAATTAGGAGGAAAAAAGAGAAATGCTGGTACACTCAGCACAACCTGTAATATCCAAAAAGGTCCTGTAGACCACTGGAGAATTTGACAGACTCTTCATTAAATATACGTGAAGTATATATGGATTAGGTACATATTTAAGGCACATCTTTGCTAGGAAAGTTATTTCTGTTTTTATCATGCACTGTTAATGGTTGGACACAAACTACTGTCCCCTCTTAAGAGGGGCGTGCTTCATTTGTTACAAATTCTGTTTCATTTTTTCCTGATTACTCGAAGGCCTATGTTGTCTCTATTCCAGTTCGGCTGAAAAACATCAGTGCCCTAGAAGTTAGTGGCCAGAGTTGAATTTCATAAAAATATATGAGTTTCAGACTTGTAATAAACTAAAAGGATCATTGCACAAAAAAATTACAGCTTTTCAGTAGCCTGCCTTCTCCCCTCAGTCCAGGAATGCCACCCACACATCACACCATGACCTCAGCTCTGCCTCTGCATTCCTCTCTTGGCTGGGGGTGGTTTCTGTTGTGTGCTGCTTTTCCTTTTTTTCCCTCCCTTTTTTTCTTCCCTGAAGTAAACTATGAAACAGATACAAAGACTTAGTAACTAGTAACTTCTGTAGTGTTGTGCTATAACCTGTATGTTTAGAAGGGAAGCCACACTGTCCCCTTCCCCAGACTCCTCAGGCGGTAGTAGCGTTCGTTCTCTAAATATTACAGATCCAGRTTGGATTTTTCATCTGTTTCTGAAAAGATAAGAGATGCCTGTGTATGTGCATGTTTATACTGTTAAGCAGTAATTTTTGAAACCGCATGTTTTCTGACTTTCAGTTTAACAACTGACCTTGAATATTCAGCCTTCAAAATAGTTTTGGTTGGAAGTGGCAGTGGAAAACAGCTTAATACTTGTTGAAAATGTTAATGAAACCTGTGATTTTAATATGTAATTTCTGAGATCATTACCAATTTCTGAGACCCTATTTTTCTTTTTGATGCAGGTTTCTGTGACTAAAGCTGATAGATCCTTGGGCTTTGCCATTCAGACATGCTTTGTTTCCCCATTTTCCAATCCGGATCGAATGTCTGATTACACCATTATAGAAAATATTTGTCCAAAAGATGAATCTGTGAAATTCTACAGCATTGAGAAGGTGAACTTTCCAATACCACATGCGCAGAAGGACAAAAAAAGGTTTAGCTTTGTGTTTAAACCAATATTCAACATCTCCCTGCTCTTCCTTCACTGCGAGCTGACTTTGTGTACAAACAAAGACAAAGACACTCAAGGATTGCCTAAGGTCAGTAATTCATTCTTGCAGAAACTTCTGATGTAATTTGTTTTTTTTTTTTTTATCTAATCTAAACTTTCAGTTGAGTGAACAATTTCAGGTATTAGTTCTTCTGTTGAAACTTCACGTGAGTTTGAACTGATGTAATAAGCACCTTGGGCTCAAGCTTTAAAAGACAGGAGKTACAGTACGTTTTGACTGCACGACGTTTTCCAGTTAATTTTCTTTAGGTTGCACAGGATAAATAGAAATCCCATTTTAATTATGCAAGTGATTCAGATTTTTCTCTCCTATTCTTATTATGTACCATTAGCACAAACGATGTTAGCTTTAACTTTCAAAGGGCTGCTGAGTGACAGTTTTGCAATAGTTTTTGTTCCTCTTTTTAAGAATTGTGAGAGTTAACTAGTCTCAGTAGAATTTAGATAAAAATAAGTAAAGGTTTGCATTTGTTCGCTCTGTTTCTTTATTGAACAACACATTTATTAGTAGCTGTAGTTTTGACCACCCGATTTTTTTTAAATGGCGTAATTTTTATTATCCCCAAAAAATTACTGTGTCTTGAATCTAATAGTAACACACTCATGAAAGTTAGAGAACTCTTAATGACAGCAATGCTTGTGTCATGAAGCACAGCTGAGAATTACCTTTGCCAGTGTATTTCGCAGGGGTTGTTTGGAGGTTCTGATAGTATTCCATTCTCCTCTCTTTTTGGTAAGCGATATTTAGTGCTGCTTCTACAGACATTGTAGATGTTTAATATTGAGTGAATCTCTGACYTCACACATGCTTTTTCCCATCTGCAGTGCATTCCTCCTGATGAAGCTTGTACCTCACTCAATGTGGATATGATCTTGGCCATGATGCATAACAAGAAAACTTTCACCAAGCCCCTTGCTGTAGTAACTTACGAAGTAAAACAAGAAGGTATGAAAATGCACTCTAAGTTATATGTATTGTATTATGGAACATACAGCCCATTGAAATGAGGTAAAAAAGAGTGTTCCGAGTATGTGCAGTTGCATAATCTTTTGGTATTTGTGAGATGTTATTTAGACTTTTCCATGGCAGTAATCATCATGGTAGTTGGTTGCCATTTTCTTAATTTTTATTGACCTCTGAAAGAGTGGTYTTGCCTAGGCACTAGGAAAGAAACGCCATGCTGCCCAAGAATATGGGGTTGATGATTATGAATATTGCAGTAGAGATTTCAGTATTTTATTATTGTTAAAAGATGGAAAGCAGTGCTCTACTCCCTGCTGTATCACATCTTCCTGTGGTGGTAAGCAACAGGTTAGTTTATCAGAATGTTAAGAAAAAAAGATGAGAGGTGGAAAGGTATCTTAGCTCCCTGTTGGGGAGCTTGTTTGATTATGTAGTCTTCAAGGAAACCCAAGAGTAGCCTTGTAGAAGTGTGTAAGTGTTCCCCAGATGGCAAGACGATGGGGCYGCATTCCCGCCGCACCGAGTCCTGAGGCCGCCTCGCTGCCAGTACCCAGCAGTGCTGCTGGTCGCACCCCCTGCCCCTGCTGGGACGGTGCCCGAGCAAGCCGGGCGTGGGGTTCGCAGCCTCCCTTGCCCTGAGAAAGAAGGGAAGGAGGAAAAAGGCAAAATGATTCGGCAAGATACGAGGTCAGAGAAAGTGCAAGAAGAAACAGACTGAAATAGGGATCTCTCTCGGCCATTCTAGTATGTGTGAGGTGGTTTCTGTGGTTTTTGTTTGTTTGCTTGTTTGTTTTTTTAGGTTGCAGTTATTCTTGCATTGGTGGTCTTTTCAATAGCTTAAAGAGTTTACCTAAGCCCCTGAGGTATTATGCAACTTTACTTTTAGCTGTGCTTTAGCTACATTTATTTGTGTAGGGGTTTTTGAATACCTCTTATCTATATCTGTTTGAGAGGGAGTGAGGCTTTAATCTTCTAATGTTTCTAATGAGTATTTTTTTATCTAGTTGTTGTTGTAACCATTAAAAATAGGAAACCTTAGATCCTGGACTTTAAAAGGCTCTGAAGTGTTACCAACATGTGTTGAAAGCTTAAGAAAAAAATGACACAGCTGCCTTAAGAACTCTTTGTTCCTGTGACAAGATCACCAGCCTATCTAAGACAGGTTTCTCTTCAGATTCCTAGTTTTCCAGTGAACACTGTGGAAATTAAGAATGTAACTGGGAATGAGGAGCCCATCTGAGCCTTGGGCCTGAGTAGTTGGGCCACAAGTTGTTTTGCTCTGTAGCTGTAGAACCCTCAGTCCTCTGTGTTCTTCCTGAGGGTGGGTTTGGAGCCTGCCGAGCCTTGCGCTGGTGGCCTGCCGCAGCGCTGCGGTTGGTGGGAGCAGGTTGGGGTGCTTGACAAGCTGCAGACGTAAGCAGAGGGAGGCCTCGAGCACCCCGTACACAGACAGGTCTTTCTTAGGTAAAGACTGGAGCTCTCTGCTGTTCTGCTGCACTAGTTAGGTACAATGCTAAGATTTGAAGAAGAAGAAAAAAAAAGCCTTTATGAGCTACTAATTTGCTGGATCAGATGAAAGTTTGATTTTAATCGAGCTGTTCTTCACTCTAACGTATTATACAGCCTTTATATGACAACTTTGGCCTAACAGCCTGACAGAAACACCTGACCCAGATTCCTGATCCTGAATGAATTAAATATGCGTTTGACTTTATTTTCTTTAACTGCTAATTAACCCAACTGAAACCAATACATGACTTAGCAACAATTCTCAATTAGTGGCAACTAAGTCCATATATATATATATATAATATATATACATATATATATATATTTGAACCACTGGGATAATTCTGCTAGTTGTGAGAAACAGCAGTGCTTTACTGAAGAAAACTGTTATGAAAATACTCTGTAGCTTAAGGATATGCACTGTGTATGGATGGGAAGTGAGAACTTATTTCTACATCTTCATTTAGTTTGGAAGTTTTTATAAGTGAACTCTCTGGCAGCAGCAACAGTCCTGTGTTTTGATGCATTCATAGAAGCAGGGAGTATACGTGCATTAGCTTTTCCTCCTCAGTGAAAGCAGCAGCTTAATTAGAAGCTGAATTAGACTTTACATGGACATCAGAATCATCCAGTTGTGTGCAAGGGCTGCTTGGAACTTTGGAATGCTTTTCGGAAAGCATCAAAGAATGAAGATCAGAAATTCTGTAACCTCAGTAGTACAGCGCATGCTTTTTAGTCTTCAAGTGATTTATAGTACTGTGCAGCATTGCTAGRGGACGTAAGCAACAACTGTTTCTGTTTAAATCTGCAAGTCGGCCTGTGTTTTTTGCAAAATTCTGCCTAACACAGATCAAGAATTAAAAGCAAGTATTTCATCYGTAAATGTGGTGCAATTAAAAATGTGCTTTGGGCCTGATTCTGTGCTTTGCCTTTTTGCAGAGCTCCCGCTTCATTTCAGTAGTTGTTCTATTGGGAATAAGTAAATCCTACAACTGAAGTTCATCCTTCAATAAACAGACTTATGCTCTGAGCTCCATTTCCCTTCGGATGTGAGGGCCATTGTGTGCAGCTCCCGACTCGGACTTCTCTTAGAATGTTGTCTTTGTGGGAAGCACAAGCTCTCAGTGTGTAAAGACAAGCTAAATTTATAAAGACTAGTTACGAGACAACAGGGCAATAGAGCGTTTTGTTGCACTGCGAGTGATTCAGTCTAACTRTGGGATGTTTGATGGAAATGTCCCCAGCATATCCCAGCTTCCAGATGTAATACAAAATGGCATATTAACAATGTAGCTTAGTTGCTGTGCTGCTGTTCTGCAGTGAATCAAATAACCCCTTTCTAAAAGCTAAATGCCACTGCTAGCCCATAMATGAACCGAAGATCTGGAGGAGAAATTACATCGCATTGCTGAGTAGGAGAATTCCCAACACAGAGGTGGTGCTCTTTGTTTTCCTTCAGATAAACAGGAGAGCTTCTGTTGYTGTAAACTATATTGTTTGAGTTACTGCTGTTGGCTCTGGTCTCAAAGTTGTGTGTATAACACTTCGAAAGTCAGAAGAAATCCATCTTTGCAGAGGTGTCTATTTCTTTATTCAAGCTTATGGCTCTCATTGACTCTAATCAGAATTGTGTATCTAAATGAGAACAGCTCTTCTTCCACCACTAATTTATAGTAGTTTACCAGATAATTTACCTACATTATTGCAGTAGAACTTGATGGAAGCACCTTAAGCCTGTCACTCTGCTTCCGTTTGCATTGTAGCACTTGAGTGTTTTTCTTGAATAACTTCAGTGGAAGGCAAATAGATAGTCACTTAAATGCTACAAAATGTGTGTTCCTCTGAAATTCAACTTCATGGTTTGTTCAAATTACTTCAGAGCATGAAGATTAGAAGCATAGTTTTGGTAAAAGAATACTTTAAAATTAATAYTTTTTAGTTATTATTTTTACAGTTACTATGTTTATTTAGCAGTTAGACTTATTTTATCAGTTGCCAAAGATACAAAACCAGGTACTGGGACGTTGTCTAATCAAATCCTTTCGCAAGTGATGCATTGAATGTGCTCAGATAGTTTGCATTTAAATGAGATCCCTAAGTTACTGGGCAGTCAAGAAGCAAACAGGTCCTTGGTTCAGAAAGCAGAATCTCTGGCTCTTCCAGTTGAGATTGCAGTCTTGGAGAAGGATGAAGAGAAGCCAGTAAAGCAATGGAAAGAAAAAATCTTCATTTTTTAACATTTAACACTTTTTAACACTTTTGGCAATCTATCATAACATAATGCCAACTTTTCTTTGGAGGCGATAGTCATTGTTTGACCTTTTGGTGATTTAGCAAGCTGGTGTGTCCTATTTGGGACTGGGGAGTCGTCACGTGGAGGCAGTTACCTCCAAGCAGCCTTGGCGGTCTGTGTAAGATCCACAGAGACTCCAGACCGGTTACTCTGCGGGGCAGAACTGGGGACAACTGCGGGGGAAGACTGCAAAGGTTGCAAATCTGCCAGTAGAGTGCACGCTGCTCGAGCTGTACTGTAGAGAGATAGATGTTCCTCTGAAGAGTAAGCAAATGGATTCTTAAATAAATGGATTTTTTATAAGTTGACGCAGGTTATTGAATTCAAACTGGTGTTCGTAAAGTTGCTAATCTATAAAAATTACAATAATGTCTTTCTGCTAGATAATATCCTGAAGGCTGGTAACGTGTTATCTAGGCTGTATATGCAGCTCTGTCTAATAAATGTTTCTTTGTTTTAAAACAGATCCATCCATTCTAAAGCCAAATGTGAGACAGCCACGTAAGTAAACCTTTTAAGTCTTAAACTTTTGTCTAGAAGTCAATAGGTCAATGAAGAAAATTATGTTTCCACTTTCTGAATTGTAGTGAGTGTTTTAAACTCTGGCACAGAGCAGAATTCTGACCATACTGCTGCTGGTGATGTTCCCATTTAGAGGGAAAGGCTGTGACCATTGGTATATGTGAAAATCACCTTTGGGAAACCATGTCTGTGATAAAATTCTGGCTTTGAGAGTCTCGGCCATGAGTGAGTTAATTTGCAGATGTGTTTGTTATTTCCCCTTGTCTGCCAAGGCCAAAGCTTCCCAATGCAAGAGCTCTGGAATCACTGCCATCTCCTGTATCCTGCCCCAAGCCTCATTCCCACTCTTGGAAGCAGTTGGCCAYGTCACCTGTGTGACACCAACACCTTTGGCTCCTGCTATGGATGAGATCTCTGAATTGATTTGGATTCATCTATTTCTCTTTTTTGCTCTTTTTCCAAAGTGAACTGTATTTTTAACCAGGGTCAGCTACTGCCCTTGTCCACAATGCAGCCCCTTGTGCCAGGGTGCTGGACTGCTCTGGGTTTGGTGCTACTTGTGCTCCTGCAGCCAGTGTGGCTACAGACAGACACGTATGTGGACTCTGCTGCAGGGCTGCAAATGTCACCTCCTTGGTTAAGAGCACAAGTTGGTTTTACAGGAGAGAGAAGGAAAGAAACGTTACCATAGATAGTAAGAAAACAGAAAGACAGGGAAGGACTGTAATTAAAACCGAAAGTGAATGCATACCAGGGGAAATGAGAAGGAAAAATGCAAAGAAGGTGGTTTCTTCTTCTCTTTTCCCTTTGTCTTCAGGACTCAGGTCTAAATTCACTCAAAATAGCAAAAAGAATGAGAAATTATGCTTCTACCTCCATGGGACTCTATTTACCAGTAGATTTCCTCCTAAGAGGAGAAGACTGAGCAGATGTCTTGTGCTTAAAAAAGAAGATGAGTTTAGGAATCTCTTTTAGCTTTTGCTTTAAAAATAACAAAATGTGGCCAAATTAATCAAAAATGGTTCCTGTAAGAAATGGGAGAAAAAAAATCTAAGCCTTAATTTGGCTGGGTTTCTCCATCTCCATGAGGATTTGATTGCAGGCACTGAAGGAGCTTGTTAACAGGAACTCATAGGAAAATACATTTGCTGTAAAGGGAATTGCCTGGAGGATCTCAGGAGCTGCTAGGCTCTGGCATGCCCATTGGGATATCAGTTCGATGCAAGAAGATTTCTTTTTACTTGTATAGAGTTTTAGGGTGTTGGTTGTGTTTAGAGAACTGAATTGCACTGAAGGATACTACTGAAAAGATCCAGTCTGTTCATTTCCTGACCAGCTTAGTCAGTAAAATATTATTCACTGGTCTAAGCAATTTTGTGTACTGGGAGACATTAAAAACACTGAAACTAGAAAATAATTTTGTAAGAAATTTTTTTCCTAAATGATTGATGGAGAAGTGATTTGAAGTCTTTCTAATCATGAAAAAGAAAAAAAGCACAGAAGCCAGAAGTTTCTCTCTTTGGACAGTTAACATTCAGCACAACACATCCAGAAAGCAGATGCAGTTACCATTCAAATGGTACTGTAAAGGGCCTCTCCCCTAGAAAGTGATTTTGTGTGTATGTGTGCTTCTATTTTTGTGTTCTGGAATTAATTTCAGTTAATGAAAGCATTGCCAAATGTGAAAAACAATTGTTTCTATTTATGTTTTCGCTGACTTTTTTGCTGGCATCAATTCTCTCTCAATAGCAGTTCCGTTCTCCACCTAGATTTCAAGCTGAAGTTGCAGGAGATGTTGGGGAAAGTTTACTTGAGTGTCAGGACACAGAAATAAAAAGCATATTTTTCAAAAATCTCGGCCTTTTTAAAGCATATTTTAAAGTTAAGTGGTGGTTTAATTAGAAGTTCTTAACAGCCAGCTGAACATGCCAAAGTTCTGCCATGTTTTGGGGATTTGGGTATGCTGAGCTGCAGTTTTGCTTTCTGATGCGGAACAGTTCTTAATGTTCCCTGAAAGCTTCACTTTGTTTTTTTTCATGCAAATCTGCTAATCTTTTCCTTAAAATGGTACTTAATTCAGTATGAAATTTAAGAAAGAAAACACACAGCTTCCCATGAAAGCGTAAGGGCCAAGTTTTGTAGATCTCTGTCACTGAAAATGCGAAGGCCTTACGGTGCGTCGTTTGCCTTGCAGCCGTGTTCTACGGGCTGGACACCCTGACGGTGGTGGGCATCGCCTTCGCAGCGTTTGTCATCGGAGCGCTGCTCACCGGGGCGCTCTGGTTTATYTACTCCCACACGGGTGAGTAAGGGGCGCTCACTGCAGAGCCATCCCCAGGGCTGCAACCTGCTCTGAATCTTGCACGGAGGGGAGGAAAAGGAGGGTGCCAGCAACTGCAGTCCTGCCCTCCTCTCTTGCTCTCTGTTCTTATTAGGGTGTTTTCCAGCAACTCCTCACTTGAGCCTTATGGTGTGTATCAGCACATGCGCATACGCCCCTTCCCCAAAGGGACATATGCTTTATGAACACAGCTTTTAAAATTGCTGCAAGAATATTGAATGTTAGCCTTGAAATCTAACTGAGAGTAAAACAGAGTATTTCTGGCTTGTGCATTATCATCAGTAACATCTCTGTAATTGGAATTTAGTTGACAGTTGAGTTAATGGATCCTCTTTGGTTCACAGACTTTAACTAAACTTGATAATGAGCATAAGTGCATGGAATAGACCAAGTGGCTAAGAGGATGCAGTATTTATGTAGACATTTTCTCAATATAACTACATTTGAAAATATTTCTTAGGYATTGATGGCATAGATATTACGCCCCAGATTGATTATACCTCTATTCTTTAGCAGTTGGACTAAATTGATAGAAATCTAAAATAAAAGATAGATTTCCATTCAGTTATGTCCAAGCAATAATTTGCATTGGTTAAAAAAGAATAATCAGTAGTGGCTGAGTTAGGCAACCTTTATGCATAGATAAATTTTCAGTAACAGCTTTTCTTCCATAATAAATGATGTTAGCAGGAATACAGTGCAATAGGAAGAAGAGGGAGCTTAGGCAGCTTTCTGTTCATGCTGTCTGTGGTGTGGTTAAGGAGTGAGACTGGGCACTGATGGGGCCTTGACCTACAGAATCTGACCCTGGGTATCTCAGAGTGCCTGTAACCCCCCAGACTCTCAGCTGTTCCCATCCTGACCTGTTTCCACGCAGGACCCTGCCAAGGGCTTTGGAAGGTGGGAAGAGCATGAGGCTATTTACTGCAAACCTGTGTAGCTCCAAGGGCCTGGAATTCTCCCTGGCCCGCTGCAGATTTCTCTCCATCTCCATAACCTCCTGGAAGCTGTGTAGGACTCTGAATCTGGCCCTGTCATGTCAGAGCTTCTGTAAATATTATGACCCAGGAGCTAATGCTAATATGGAAAAAAAAAATCTTTTTTTCCATTTGGCTGAACAACTCTGTATAAGCAGTTTAATGCTCCTGAATGCATCAGCTGTGTCTGAAGCTTGTGTGGAATTCAAAGCAAATATGTAAACTGTGAAGGTTGTGATAATCTGCATGGATAGTATACTGCTGCCTCACATACTGCTGAAAAAGTATGGAAGGSAGTATTGCTGCTATTCCAATGGGTAAATGTGTGAATTGAGACGATATTTCCAAATACGTAGCTTTTATTAGAGGAGAAGAAAAAGAAAAAGAAAAAAAAAGGAAAAAGGCAATAGTTTATAAATTTGTTTGGTCCTGTGTTCATGGATACTGAACCTCTGCTCATATACASAACCATCTGTACACACATGTATGTCAAATATCAACTGTGCTAAACTTTTTATAGTGCCACAACATGATATAATAACCATAACATGACACATGACAGGAAATATAATAATAAGAGAACACTAGGAAACTACTATAATAAATCCTTCAGCAACAATGGGACTTATACCGATTCGTTCATAAGAATTACAGTAACAAACTGCATCAACCATAGTTACCATGTACAAATAGTGAAAAGGGCAGAAAATGAGGGAAGAAAAAGGCCAGAGTAGTAAATGGGAAGAAAAGAAAGGAGAGGAATGCTGTAACTCATTGGATCAGAGGATCATAGACGAGATAAGGAAATTATCTGAGTCAGAGTTTCAAAGGATTCTTGAAGTCAGCCTGTGTTCCTGTGCACACAATTTTTCCATGCATAATAACTTGTATCAACAAGGCAGAACTTGCAGCGGAGTACAGGGAAGGCTCTGGCAGGGACAATCTCAGAGAGGACAACTGCTGTGGCAAACAAGATAATCTAGTTGCAGCGAAATAATTTTAGARTCAGATGAAGATTATTTTAAAATAAGAAATAGCAAAACATTGATAATTAACATCGTGCCCAGAGTGGCTGTATTCTGCAGTTAGTGAATGCACTCTTTGTTGAATTTTGTGCTCCAGAATCTCAGCTTCTGTTTTAAGTAACACTGGGTCTCTGATCCATGATTTAGAATAGAAGCTCGAAAATATGAATTTATTCTAAATTTGTGTGTCAATGTTGCTAAGAGCTTGCAAGAAGCTTTTGAGCATGAACAAAACTCTTTTTA
Organism: Eudromia elegans; assembly: GCA_003342815.1. Lineage (NCBI taxonomy): Eukaryota > Metazoa > Chordata > Aves > Tinamiformes > Tinamidae > Eudromia > Eudromia elegans. The sequence continues at coordinate 568,218 of PTEX01000126.1, read as the reverse complement.
CTGGACAAATGTCACCTTGGTATGCAAAGTAAGGTACTTCTGCTGTAGCTTTATAAGCAGTGCAGCAAAAGAACACCATTTTTGCCAGCAGTGAGAAGGTTTGCTGATACACTTATCAGTAACCCCTCTTGAGAGACTCACTGTGGCATGGAGGAAACCACATGAATGAGCTCCTTTGTTCATCTTAATAGATTGTTAGCATTAAAACGCCAAGTAACTGATATGAGAGAAGAACTACAAAGTAACGAGAGGTTTATCTCAAAAAATTGAACCAGGATTGTTGGGGGAGATTTTGGTTATTTTATTTTATTTTTGATTTTTTTTCCATGTAAGACTTTTGCTGAATTTAGTAAGGAAAACGATCAGGGATTTTTGCTACAATACCAGAATTCTCCAGAATCTCTGAAACAGTCCAGCATGGAGTATGGGTGTCCTAAGAGACAGGCAGTAGGGGGAAAGAGAGGAGGAAGCTATAGTTGTTAGAACTTAAGAGGAATTTTAGCCTACATTTCTGGCAAAGGACTCCCTGTTTTAAATCCTTTGATTGATTAAAGGGCTGGAAAGGTGACCAAAAGCTTTCCACAGCAGTGTTGTTTCTATGTGAAGAGGTTCCGAGAATAAGGGAAAATGAGGAAGATGTGCTACAATGACCCAGATTTACCTGGGCCTCTTGAGAAGAAGCAAAACTTGTGCAGTTGTACATGGATTGGGAAACCCTTCAGATTTTAACTGTGTAACTATCTACAAATGTAGTGTCTWAAGGGGAACAATTGACTGTGTTTAGGAAAGGACATACACAGTTTGATTAGTTAATGAGCAAACTTACCAAACTGTATAAGCTCCACACGGCGTTGCACGAATTCAGTCACCTCCGTCTCTTAAGAGAGCTTTTCTTCTTCAGACAGTGTACCAGCCTCACAGGATAAAATGTTCCAAAATTTGAGCAGTTAAAAGCATCTCTCCTCCCCCACTTCTCCTTTTTATGGGATCTGATTTAAAATAAACTAACATAGCAACCAATTATATTTGGCAAATGGAGATAGAAAAGCAAACATTCAGACTTCCTGGACAGGGAGTACAACTGGCAGCTTTCCTAAGTGTGAATAATAAAGTGCATGTTGTCGCATTCAGATGGGTAAAAGCTTGTTTACTGTCAATAGATGAGACGTGTCCATTTTGAGGAGCTCTGGTTCGCTAGCATTAGATACATGAAGCTGTTTACACAAAGAAAGCAGATGGGGAGGGGGAAGGGAAATGTGCCTCTCTAGCCATAATTTGCTCCACATTTCCGTCACCACTTTTCATGAATATTCTTTTCTATTTAAAGTGTTTTTACAGGTTAGCTATGTGATAAGAAAATGATGTAGTAAAAATGAGCCAGGCCAAATATAATTGCTAGCCTTTGCTCCTAATTGCATTGTGATTTGGATTCTTTTGTTGAGCTCAGTGAAGATTTGTCTGCGTTTCATGAACTGACTGTGGTGCATGAGAAATGACGATAATATTCCAGAAAGGGGAGGCACAGGAGAAGATGACAAATGACAGCAGAGGCTTGCCACTGAGGGAAACGGCCGTCACCCCAAGCTGAGGGGATGATGCTCCCAGGACTCATGGCGAGGCAAGCAGAGAGGAGCAGGCGGCTCTGCCTGTGGAGTTACTGTTGCTTTGCTTCTCACTTCTCCTTAAAGGAGAAGAAAAAAAAAAAAAAAAAACATAAGAAAAAAGCTTATAAAAAAAAAAAAAAAAAAAAAAAAAAAAAAAAAAAAAAAAAAAGGAGAAAAAAAAAAAAAAAAAAAAAGCATGTGTGTTTAGCTTATAAATGAATTTATGGTTGAATATATACAGATTGTATGGATACGCTAGGGCTCATGCAAAGCAATGTGTAATCGTGTGGTTTGTAAAATGGGTGACAGTGAAACTGTAATAAGAGCTAGAAGGGGGAATCCAGGCCAGCTCTGCCTTTGCAGGCCTGTGCTCTTGGCAGGGCTGCTGAGGGGCCCTGCTGAGGGAGCAGRAGTAACTGCAGCTCCTCCACTGCAGCCCCAACAGCTCTCCTAGCCTTGTTGGGGGCAGGGGGGAGCAGTTCAGTTGCTTTCTGGTTTTGTTGCTGTTTTGCTGCTTTTTTTTTAATGAAAGGGAGTTTGCTGGTCGCAGCCTGTTCAGTGCAAAAGGAGGGAGTCCTGCTGCAGCAAGCAGGAGCAAGCTGCCAGGAGRGCTGGCTTTGAGAAAGCTTTCACAGTCTGGTAACCTGACTGTTTTAATGCAGCTTATTCTGACGAGCTACAAAGCTCTTTCCAACGCAAGTTAAGGACATTCTCCTTGTAGATAAACGAGGGTCGATGCTGAGCTGCTCCGYATGAGTAGAAACCCGTAGCTCAGCTATTTCTTGTACTGTGGAAAGCAGTCAGAATCGCTCAGGACAGAAAGATGCTGAACGTAGGGCTGAGTTCAAGAGCCACGTTCTAGCTGTCTCCTCAAACGTCTCGTTTGCCTCTTGGCAATGAGTGCTCGAGTTTGTGTTTCTTCTGTCCTGCCCCATCCCTTCTTTCCTGCTCATTCCTAAACCAGTGGGATGTAAGGTGAAAGCTATGTAATGTGGGGCCTTACATGTGCTCACAGCTGCGGCGGCAGCGTGAGCCAGCAGTGAGGCCGGCAGTTTCCATTACAAACAACGCTTGCAACCTCTGCTGTGAGAAGTCTGCAGACCTCCCTTGCTTGCGGCAGGCCTTTGAGTACTTAGCAGCCTGCAGAAGTACCCTTTCTTCATCCTGTGAGAGGCTGTTGACTTTGGCCTGAGATGCAAAGCGTTAAATGCACGAAGCTTCCTCCCGGGACGCGCATTCCGGAGGAGAGGAGCCTCAGRCGCGCTCGGCTCCGGCAGCGCGCGCAGGCCGGGTGCAGCAGAGCAGCTCCTGCGGGAGGAAACGGCCTGTCCCCGCCGAGAGCCCTCGGGGCTTCCAGCATCAGCCTGGCGCTGGAGCCAGCGCTCCTGCGCGGCCGCTTTAGCAGGTCCTGAGCAAGGAGGCAAGGGCCGTAGCTTTCTGTGGTGACTCTCAGCAGCCTGGAGCGACACACGAAGCAGAAGATACCCAAGCAGCCTCCCAAGCTCACAAGGAGATCCTCAGTCTTTGATTGTTCTCAATTATTCCTGACCACGGTCTAGCAAAACATTTGCTCATTACTGTCTTGCATTTCTGCTCTCTGCCATAGTCCTGTAGCTCACGGAGCAGCTCGTCCCTCTCTGGGTCATAGCGCCAAGCTCCCAGACTTAGCTTTGTCTTTCTGTTCTAAAGAGGTATCTTGTAATGTCATTAAATTTGCAGGGTTTTTTGAGCACTGAAACTTTAAAAACCACCACATTTATGTCTTCTTACCTGACCTCAGTGTGATCATTTGGGCATGAGCATCAGGGTGCAGTCTTTGCTTACATACAAGTAGGAGCTAGATTTTTCCATAGGAGTCTGGGTACACATCTAGAAGGAGTGTGAAGAAAGCAGGCAAAACCTAGGTTTTACAGGGCTCCTAAATGTGCTTTTTATAACTTCAGAGTGCTTGATTTGGCAATGCGGATAACAAAGGGCTTCTCATTTGTTGTCAGTAAACAAYTAATAAGAAATGGTGAGAGTTGTTCTGTGTTGTAAAATCTACAGCTACAAGCTCTGTGGTGCTGTAGAACTAAGGCATTCAATGGGGGACTGTAGGGGAACCTCCTACGGAGTAAATCAGGTCAGACTTGCAGGATAGTCTATTTTTTGTTATTTTTGTTTGKTTTTTTTACACTAAGAAAACCAGTCACGTCTCAGGATACGTGGGATCCAGCTGACAGAGGAACATTGACTTCAGCTGCAGCTTCTCAGTTTTAGTAAATATGAACTGGTGTTAAAACAAAAACCTGCGTTTGGTTGGCCTTTCTCCATAAAACAAATAGCAATCCGAGTCATGTAGCAGGGCCCATTTGAGGGGCAGCTGACCACACGAGGTGGACAGTGTCTCACTGGACGGGCTCTGCCAGCTGCTTTCTAAAGTGCTGATGCAAACTGTTGCTTTCCCTGTGAGTATAGCAGCACTAGGGTGGCAAAGTCTAGTTAAAAAATTAGCACTGTTCTGCTTGAGATGTGTCACCCATGACATGAATTTTATGGAAGTAAAAGCCAGTGGGAGATGAGGAGTCGGAAGGAACTATTTTCTSTGGTAATGAACATCCCTCCCCCCCGCCCTGCTCTGCTCCCCTTCCCTTTCCTCAGGGGAACCAGCCGGAAGACAGCAGGTCCCCACGTCCCCGCCAGCCTCGGAGAACAGCAGCGCGGCGCACAGCATCGGCAGCACGCAGAGCACCCCCTGTTCCAGCAGCAGCGCGACCTAGCCCGGCGAGCGCACGGACGCGAGCAGCCCGGGGGAGCAGAGCTTCGAAGGACTGTCGGTTGACACCAGCTTTCTGATGTTAAAAGGGAGAATTTGGTTTCTTCTGGGGGTTAAAAAATAGTAAGGAGAGATTTTTCTACAGGAACAAAAAAAGAACTGATTTTCTTTTGGGGAAGCCACTGTGTATGTGTGTATATGTGTGCACACGATGGGTAGGTAAGCACAGCCTTTTGGATCTTCTGTAGCAGATGATGCTATATGTGACAAGGCTACTAATTTTGCAGTACTGCAATCTGTTCAAGGAGCCTGTGGGCCCTCAATGTGAAATCTATGCCAGTTTGGAAAAATGCTGCTTTATCTATAACAACTTTTTTTTTTCCATCTAAACCTTCTCACTRGTATATTTGTGAAGGGAATTCAACAAGATAAGCCGAGCAAAGAAGATCTTAGGTCAAAGGTTTTCTATTTGTCTAAGCAAGAAAGTCTCAAGGTCAGATCTATTTGCTTATTAAGATTTTATTACTTCAATTATGTTTAGCCACTTTTGAATAACCTTTGTTTTGTTAAGCTTACTGCTACAGCATCTCATTTGCTTTCTTGTTGTGTTTGCAGCTTCAGGTTTGTTCCAGGTATTTTTGTTTTAATGTACGTTGGTTTGATAATGGGACTAGAGCACCCTCTGACATTCCCTTTTCCTGTTTGCTGTGGGCCAAAGCTGTGGGCCAAATCTCTTAAATAAGAGATTTTTTTTGACATATTATATCAAATACAGACACACACACAAGCTAATTCAGACAAATAATGTTCTTGTGCACTAATGTAGATGTGTGTGTACATGGAAGGCAATGTCTTTATGCAGATAGATGTATGTGTAAATATACAGAGCCTAACACACACCTACTTTAACTTTTGGGAATCAGCCCAGCTGATTTCCTTCCAGACTTTAAATGTGTGTGTGTATGCACATATATACCCATTTATATTCTTTGTGTATGAGTATGCATGTGTATATATTTGCACACACACATGTATATGCATATGTATGTATAGTTATATAAAACATACATATATGTGTATTTATGCATACAAAAACTGGCTTTTCAGTTTGTACWTAGGTGGAAACGTGAGATAAAAGAGAAATATGTGACAGTTCTAACTCTTTAGCTCCCCTAAATTCCCTTTGAATTCAAAGATAGTTTTGAGGGTACAAAGAATGTACGATAGAGCCTGTTATTTGTGTAAACTACTGCCTATAAAAATGAAACTATTAGGGTAATTGTGCAGTTGTTTGTACAACTGTTGTATGAACATTGCAATCAGATAGTCCCAAAGGAGTGTTGAAATGTGGAAATGGTAGAAAGGTACTGATCGTCACAGTATTTTTTTTTTTTCAGTGTCATTGCCATATCCTGGCCTTCAAGTAGATGCCAAGGGAAAAGAAAGAAGATATTTCTGAATGTGTTATGTTGCCACTTTGCATTTATAATGTGTTCTACTGATCCTTCTCCTTTGAAGAAAATTAACATTGTTTTCCGTTCAAAATGAGATGAGTAACTTCTACGATTTGCAGTACAGGTCACTTGCCTTCTGCAAGAGGAGAAGGGGGCTCATTACACTAGTGACAGTCTGCTCCCAAGTCTGGCCTGCAGATTCTTTTGCTGGTTCTACACTCGTGCCTTGCTGGTGCCAGGATGGTCAAAGTGCGTGATATGCAATAGATATAAATGCCTAGGATCAGATAGAAGAATATTGCTCATCTTAAATCAAATTTGGTAGTATTCCTGCAATCATGTATGCATGTGGGTAACTGGACATGCCTTATCCTTGGTGGTGTTCAACTCTGCATATCGTGAGCAGCCTCAGAGCCAATGGAGATCCTTGGTATATACAGCTGAGCACAGGAAAAGTGTTTTATGTTGGCAGGCCCATGGAATAGAACTGTTAACATCACCAGAAATTGTCTCATAAACAGAGCTATCCTCATGCACGAGAGGATGGAGGATTGGTTGTGTTATGAGGTGTCAGGAGAATGAACATGCTACCTGTGTGGTTGAAAAGAAAGCGCTTTGCCTAACCTTCAGCAGAATGTATTGTATAAGCATATTCTATGTGTAAAATCTTTAAAGATGTCTTCAAAGAAGACTAGAGTCTTTAAATTCAATCATAGCTATATTTTACTACATTAAATTTGTGTATAAAGATATATTTAAATGTTTTAGACAAATGTAAGTTACTCTATATGAAATGTTTAATTTCAGTTACTGTGAAATTTACATATTTTGTAAATTCTTCTCCCTGTTTTAACCCTGTCCTTCCTCAGATGTTTTATCAAGTAGTTTCTCATAGGAAGTATTAGATTCTGTTGTTGAGATGGTCAGATTTTAAACTTTTATGTAAAATAGCTAATTGTATATTTCTGAGAGAAACATGCTGCATTATTAATGTTTTTATTAAAAAAAMCTCTAATTTTAAAATAACTTTACAGATTTATATTTACCGCTGGATAAACCAAAAATATATGAAGATCAAAGTTTCACTTTTATTGGCTTGTATTTTTAAACACAGTTTAAATTAACTAGACTTTGTGTACTCAGCTGTTTAATTCAGAAATTTTAATCAATTTGAATTAGTTTACTATTGGAAATCACCAAAAACACATGTAATTATTCAGCAGAAGGGACAGCCCTTTCTGCTTAAACAGCCAGAACTGGGCGTTCCTGGTTAATAGCTTTATTCCAAAAATGTGTAGTTCTTCCCAGCAGCTATTGAGCTGTCTGCAGTTTACAGTGCCAATGTATTTGTAAGCTCTGCTTTTGTAACAGCCGTTCGTACCTACAGCAAGGTTCTATATTAGGTGTGACAGGTTACTGACTGCTTAACTGCAAAGCCACCAGTGCCAAATTGGTCAGACCTGATCTTGCCACGCTTAGTTTTATGGGACAAAATCCCAGGTGTGGAAAACCAGCAAGACACTCATGTCCTATTCATGTCTCAGCATCAGCCTTTGAAATGGGACTCAGGAGGGGCTCGTGTGGTGCTGGGTCCCTTCACGGTGAATTTCTGGGTGATCCAGTTGACTCCAAAGAACTTCTTACACAAGAGTRGAAGGATTGGGCAAAAGGTATCTAAAAAGAGACACCTTCTAATGGTAAAAGCTATTATTAAAATAAATGCTCAAGTAGACTCTATGTCATGCATTGTTTAATCACTAATCTTGTTATTTTACAGTATTTGGTGTTGACATTATTATTTCAATGCTTCAAGAAGTCAGAGCTTTCTGTGTTTGGCTATTTTTGTAGCATTTTTCACATAGAAATGGATTTTGCGAAATGTCTCTAGGTGTTGATGATTGTAAACTTCCCCCTGCCCCTTCGTAACAACTTCTCTGATGTATGTGCCCGTCTTCGTTACGTTTATCTACCTCATGCTTCACAAGAAGATGGGGCTGTTGGTTGTGCTGACAGCCCTTCCTGTGAGGTGACTGTTCTGCCCTGTTGTTTGTCATTCGTGGGGTTGTTCGTGGAATTATCAGATTTTCCATGTTCCTACTAGTTCCAAACACCGTATCTCACCTTTAAATAAATAAAAACACAAAAACACTCCTTAAACATCCGAATGTCGAATTAAGAAAAAAGAGGGAGGAGAGGGAGAGAAATTGATGCGCTAAAACCTGTGGCCAGTCTGAACACCCCCGTTTGTATTCCATACTACGCTCAGTATTTCAGAGACTCGTGGAAATGCTTCGTTGTACAGTTTTGATAACTACAGTGTCATGTCATCATAGTCTCTTGTGCATAATAAAGTATATATCAATTATTAACAAATGATGTGRTGTCTCATTTAGTTGAAATGTTATAGATAACAACAGCCACTGCCAAAAGCACTGGATCAGATTCTGCCTTACAGCCTGGTCCTCCTCTCCCATAAACTGAAGTGAGAACTGTGTATGCTAAGGCAGAATTAGCTTTCATGTGACTGTAGTCATTCTTTTCCTTTCTGTGCTCCTTTATGCATTGACTCCTTTAATTTTCTCACTATTATGGATTGCTGCAGAAGTCAGTAGACAGAGTCAATGAAATGCTCCCATTTTTCACCCTCGAGTGCGGAGTTCTGGTCTTGCAGGCTCCTCTCAGCTGCTGCACATCAAGGTCCTGCCSCGGTCCAGTCCTGCATCTGAGTGACAAGACCTGAGCTGAGCACCGTCCAGACCAGGGGGCTGCTCAAGGACTCCCTCGGGCTCTTCGTGTGCCCCTGACCGTCACTGAACGGGAGGCACGAGAGCGTGCCCGGGAGGTACCTTCACTGCTGAAAGGTCTTCATTGCAGCAGACAGTTGGCCCGTGCTTTGGCAGGAAAAGGGTTTGTGTTATTACTACCCTAGTCATTGCTTTGTTTCTTTTATCTCACGTAAAAAATACGCCACATGGGTGCTCTGAGGGAACTCTGCTCGACTTGCTTAAAGTTTTGGGCTGCTCACCCACAAAATAAGGTTGCCTAAGGAAAGACTTAAATTGCTTAATGAAAACATTTTAATGTCAGGATTCCTTCAGTACAGGAAAGATTATTTATGAGATGTGATCATAAGCTTACAGGTTGCTTATGAATTTAACTCAGGCAATAGATTTATTGCTTCATAACAACCATATTTCAATTTCTGGATTAAGACATGTTTTATTTTCTCTTTGGAACTGAGCTATCTAGAGCTGATTCTCAACCAGAAGATGCTGAGGCTCTTCGCCTTTAGGGCTTAGATTTGCATAGAAATATATGCAAAAGCATGACCTATGTCTTACGTGAGGAACTGATTTTAAAATGCAATTAGTATCTAACAATTTAGGATATTTGCATGAATATTTTTATGCATAAAGAAGTAAGAGTCTTACTGCATGACAAAGTAAGCAACAATCTTGCAAGTGTTTGTTTCTGCCAGGTTTCTGTGCATAATATAAATATTTTGGAGAGTTAAAAAATACCTCCTAGTGCCAGTTTTGAGAAAAACACAGTCCAGATTTTTTCTTTTCTAAACATTAACTATATAGCAGCATTCCCTCCAAGACAATATGAAAGGAAAAGGAGCCAATATTTTGGTACATTTTCAGAGTTGTCATGTGATTGGAAAGGAGATATTTMTGAGCCTGGAAGTCTCTTTGCAGCTTCACTTTTACACTGTATTCCCCATTCTTCAGCCCTAGAGCAGGCCTGGGGAACCTGCGTGCATTTAAACTGCCGGGATTCTTTGGGTGAGAAAGATCAAATTACATCCCTCGCCTTCCCGGGCGCGGTTAAGTTGCATTTTTATAGATATTAGTTTGCAAAAGGCGGTCGGGGCGGCTGCGCGGTGCATCCGGAGCTGCAGCGTGCACGGAGGCCGGCGGCCCTGGGCCTGCCTCGCTCCCCCAGGGCCCGTCCCGGGCAGCGGTGCCGTTTGCTGGGTACACAAAGAGTGGGAAAAACAACYGATTGACAGATAGCTGGGGAAGCAGCACAAAAATGATACCTTTGTACTTCAAAATGAACGTTTCTTTTTTTTTCCATCCAATCATTTTGGCGTGTGTATCTGAAGAACCGGTTAAAAGCTGCTTGGGTGGAGTCTCTTTTTCGCTCCGCCGTTACTTGTGACTGTGACAGTTCCAGCAAGGAACGTACTGTGCTTAGAAAAAAATAAACCAGCCTTTAAAAACCAGAAGATTAAGTGTCAAGCAGAGAGAGCTGATGAGATTTAAGGACGCTTTATGTGGCTCGGTGAAGACGCTTTGTGTTTTGTCAGTTATGCTGATTTTTGTGGTACTGCATTAAAATAGAGCTCCTGTAAGGGGGCGTTTTGTGCCTCCTTTTCTAGGCGTGTAGCTCCCTAATTATCTATGTAAGTGAGGTAGTTYCTCCTAAAGGTGATTAAACAGTAGCTATTAAGAATGTAAAATAAATTAAGCAGGAGGATTAAAAGGGTCATGTAGAGTATTTCCACCAGGAATATTCTGCCCGTTTACAAATTATTTTAAGCCGGAGCATGTGATGGAACCCTTGCCTGGCCGGACGGAAGCTGCGGAGCAGCGCGGGGCCGTTAGGAGGCCTGTGGCGGTGGGAAGCTCTGGGCTTGGGCCGCTGTGTGGCCGCACTGGGCGCCGGGGAGGCTCCGCACCGGCCCCGCGCAGAGCTGGGTCCGTGTGGGAACGCTGCCCGTTGCCGGAGGTTGGGCCCGGCGGGTTGTGCGGCACCAAGGGCATCCTTGGGGTGCGCCTGCCCTGCACGGAACCAGGAGATGAGCAAACGGGTGCTCTTCAGGCTCACAAGCTCTCCAGGAGGCCGGGCAGCTCTGTGGCCCATGCCTGAGGGAGAAGGGCCATGAGTTCAGTACGAAGAGCCCCGGGGCTCTGCCGAGGGRGCAGCAAGTGGCACTCAGAGCGGGCGCGAAGCACTAAAGTCCCTAGGGAAGGAGCTGTGGGTTTTCTGTGTGACAGGCAAGGAGGAGGCAGCAGCATCACCAACCCCCAGCGCTTTGCCCCTGAGCACGGGCACGGCGAGAGAGCAGAGGAGCCTGTGGGCCCAGAGCCCAGGCAGGCGCCTKAGGGAAGATCCAGCAGGGAACGGGTGGCGGATCTCGGGAACGGCCCCTCAGGAACGGGGTGACAAGGAGAGACTGGGGGGGGTGGCCGTCCCTGTGTGAGAGGGAGCATGTGGGGAGGACGTCTGTGCCGAAGGCTCCGGCAAGACAAAGCTCTGCTGCTGCTGCTGGAAGGTGCCCAGGTTGCTGGCTGGAAGGGAGGAGGACGGGCCGATGCTTCGAGCCTGCTGGTTACACTGACACCCGACGGGCTGCCATGGGGAGCCCATGTGGATGGCTGGGCCCATGCAGCGCAGGTGGAGCCCAGCCTGGGCCATGCGCTGCCTCCCCACACCTGCCATAGAGGTAGAGCAGGTTTAGAGGCAGTGTCAGGACTTCACCCACAGGTTAAATGTTTCACAGCCAACGAGGTGCCTTTCTCAGGTGACTGGTGGCACCTGTGAGGCAGAGGCTCAGTGTGGGCATTGAGGTGCTGAAYGTGGATGTCTGTGAGCAGAGAGGGCAGGAGTGGGTGCTGTGGTGATGTGAGTGCCTGTCTGGAGAGGTAGGTGAGGCTCCACTTCCATTTTACACCCATGAAGCCGAGGTGCTGTTGCTGTGAGGATCGGGGTCCATGATGAGGTTACTGTGGAGGTGTCTGGTGTCTGGAGTTGCTGCTGTGGTGAGCAGTAYTGCAGTGTGGTGGGTGGAGGGCACCACGTGGCCTGGGGCGGTTGGAGGAAAACGTGTTGCCCGATGGCGCTGCCGGGGTTGTTCCAACCCCCAGGGAGCCTGTCGCTGTGTGGGGAGCTTCGACACCGAGGCTGTGGCAAGAAAGCGCAGATGAGTCTTTCTGTTATCCACCTTAAAGCTAAGCTTAATAGCAGCAGTAGGGCTATGCCAARCTAGTTCTAGAAGGCTTTGTAAGCTTTTGTTCATGGCATTGTTCATATCACAGGAAAAAATGAGAAGCTTAGATTAAAGTTACATCATAAGCTAAAAATACACAGTRTTGAAAATCAGCCCTTGTAAAGTGAATACTTCTTGCGATCGAGTTTAAAAGCCATTTTACTGAGTAACAGTAAATAGTACTGTCATGTAGAGCTTCGATGGATTTTATAACTTTGTTTGGACTTTTTATTTGAATAAGGAGAAAATGCGATACCACCAAGCTAGGTGTTCAAGTATGTTTCTGAATACCTGTGCATGTGGATATACAAAAAYACATCATTCCATATAGTGAAAGGAGAGCTTGAAAAAGGACAAGTATCAAGGCATCTGTTGAAGGACAAATGGATGTGGACAGAAAGACTCGCAAATGTGTGTGTATGTGAATAGTGTATGCTAGAGCATGTAAACCAGGCTAACTGTGCTCACGTCTCCTGCGTGCCTGCTTCGCTTTCCCCCATGGGAACGGGGAGAGCTTCGAGCACCTGAAGCTAGCTGGGCTGGTGTCTGTTGTCTTTGAATCGCATTGCTTCGTGTAGGGAGCAGCTGTTACAAATATCAATAGAGTTCAGTGGGAATGAACTAACAAATTCTTGGGGTGGCTGTGCGTGCGTGCTGCTGGTTTCGGGTAACGACCTTAACCGAAGCAGTGCAGGCGGTGKCTGCGTGGAAGGAGGCTGGGTGGGAGGCCACGTGTGCTCGTGGCTCTGCAGGCTGCAGCCTCTCCCCCTGCCTGGGCTGAGGGGCCCGTTGCCTCCTGCATCCAGAACTTACGCGGATGTTCTCCCAGTGTGTAAGAAGCCAACACGTGTAAAAGTGGAGGCATCTCCCAGTATCCAGACGCYGTGCCACGTCTGAAGGAAAATAGGCTTTGTTATTGTTCAGAGACCATATTCTGCTTTTATAGCAAACCAACTCGCAGACTCTCAGCGGCTACAAACCAGCTATTTTAACTTTAGCCAATTTGTATCTCTGTAAACCAGCAGAGATTTTTCCTCTAGTGTATAAACTGTTCCTTAGCACTGAATAACAGCAATATAATCTGGCAAGCAGCCATTTGAACAGCTGCCTATGGAGGGCTCCAGATCCAAAGATGATTCCTTGAACGCCACATCTTCCCTCCCTCTTTATTTTTGTTTTTCATTCAAAATGGGAATTATTCCTCACTCTCTTGTGTCATACTTCCTAGAACCCTAGTTTTACACACGGTCTGCATGCTCCACACATCTGACTATTGCTCATCATTAGCAAAGTCTTTTTCCACAGCTCTAATCAGTGTTAAAAGCTCGTATATCCAGCTGAGGGTTTGATGACTGCAGTGCTGGTCTTAGTTTTCACGTTTAAATCAAGAAGGCTCARGTTTTGGATCAGCCACTGCAAAGAGTTGTATTTTTTAAATTATGGGCACGTTCCAACTGGGGCGTGCTAACTGTCCATGTACTGCAGCTATTCTGACTGCTGTGACTTGTGTGGGTTTAATACAAAACCCCAAGCTAAGGTTAGAGCAAGTGTTCTGGGCAGTATGCATGCAGATATATGAATGATGTGTGTGTAAGTCACAGAGAGAATCTAAAGCAAAACTTAGAGGCGTTGTCTGTCCCTGCAAAGCCCTTGGTAGATCTCTACCTGGTCACRCAGAGGGCAACCCCTGAGACTTTTCATTATCCTGAACTGCGGTTTTAGGCTGGCCTAGGCCAAGTGCATCGTGATGCATTTGACGTGCCTGTCTCAGGCAGGAAGTGTTTGTGCCCCTTCCATAAAGAGGGAGAAACAGGCCAGCATGGGGCCGTGCTTGCCCAGGTGTCATCACTTTGGAGCTTGTAAAGCCAAACGCTCCCGGGCTGCAGACAGGACGGTTCCTGACGGCTGCGCTCGGCAAAGGGGCCGCGGCTGYGCCCGTGCCTCCTCACTGAGCGAGGCTGTGGTTGGTGCCTGCATTTGTCGGGTGTGAATTGGCTGCAGCTCTCCCACCCGCGAGCGCTCRTCTCGCCTGGCTTGTTGCTTCCAGACGTCTTCAACCAACAGCTGTGTTGAGGTCTGTCCGTGCTCCGCGCGAGGTGAGGCTGGTTAACACAAAGCACAACTGCGGCCATCGGCAGGGAGGCTCCAACGCCGATTCCTTGGTGCGGGCTTTCAGGAGAGGTTCCGTCTCTTTTTTTCTCTTAGGTTTTTAGTGTTTCCTGCATTACGCCATGTCCATGCTACTTAGCATGCCCTTTTGAGACACAAATTCATCCCTCTCTTGACACTTTTACCTTTGACTTCCGAAGCAAAGTGAGTTTCTAGATCAGGTAAGAGGAGAGAAAGAAGATGAAGCAGTTGTGTGTGGCCAGCTAAGTTGGCCAGACATGAGGTGTTTGCTCTTGAAGGCGTGTGTGCAGCACCTCCAGCGTGCGTGCCGCAGCTCGCCTTCAGGAGTCATCAAAGGGCCTCCACCAAAAGGGTAAAATGGCGTGCTGTTCTTGGGCAAGCAGGAAGAAGGAAAGAACAGGAAAGAAAGATCTTTGGGCTGAATGTGTTGGTTGTGTTGAGCTGTTTGGGAAAAGATTTTAAGTATTTGGAAATAAATTACTGTCCAATTCTATAAATACAGATGTGAAGCTGTTGCACAGTTGCTAAAAAAAAACATTTTTAGAGGAATTGCAGCAGTTCTTTATCAGTCATCAAATCTGAAGAAACCCCTCCTCATGTATCAAGGGCTGTATTTTCAACATGCTCCGTGATTCATCATCTGGGCCTGTGTGATGGTCTGTGGGTTTGTCATCTTGGGTTTGACTGCAGCTGCGTGTAGGCATCAATCATACCCGACAAAAAGCTTACACAGTGTGTGATTTGGGGACTTGACCAAGTTTTTCATGAGAAATCTGGGACTTTCCCTAGGACTTTTTCTCTCTCTCTCTCTCCTTTTTTTTTTTTTTTTTTTTAATGATTTCTAATGCTAAAAATAAAGCCACTTCAAATAGGCTTAATTAAGTTATATAACACTACTTAATGCTTCTGTCTTATTTAGGTGAGGAAAAGTCACACTTTTGTTTTATCCTCTTAAAGGACCTTTGTAGTATTATATGGATTTTGTTGTAATWTTGAAAACACTTTCCTGGAGAGACTTAAAGTGACTGTGGAGGTTTGCTTGTGTTTCAATCAAATTGTTCTTTCCTCTTGAGGAAGATCAGTTGATCAAAGAGTTTATAAAACACTTATAAAATCAAAAGTAATTTTTATTTCAATGGATGGAGGAGCCTTTCACTAGTGGTGCTATTTAAAAAAAATGTTTCTCTGACTTTGCCTTCCTGTGGCAGTGGGTTTTTTTTGGGTTTTTTTTTTTTTTTTTGACATTCACATCTGGTCAATATGAACAGGTAACACTTATAAAATCAAAAGTAATTTTTATTTCAATGGATGGAGGAGCCTTTCACTAGTGGTGCTATTTAAAAAAAATGTTTCTCTGACTTTGCCTTCCTGTGGCAGTGGTTTTTTTTTGTTTTTTTTTTTTTTTTTTTTTTGACATTCACATCTGGTCAATATGAACAGGTAAATCCAAGCGAGCTGAAATTAAATATTCTATCGATATATAATAGTGACATGAACATATGATATATAATGATATGTGCTGACAGGTCTGGTTTCCGATCAGTGTGTAGGGGCTTTTGGGCAGCTTGTCTGTGCCTTAGTGGTAATTTCACATATGAATCTCCTGCAGATCAACTGAATAACTTTCTCCTTTGTGTCTCTCTGTATCTTCCTCCTCCCTCAGGCTGGGTTCACTTCATARTAAAACCTGCTTATTTCCCTTCTTTTTAAATAACAATGGTGACAAATAATTCCTAGCAGCCTCTTTCTTGTTAGCTGTTAGATATTCCTATATCTGAGCAATGAATACCATACCCTATATTCTTTAAAACAGCTTTTCAGTCTTACATAGGAGAGTGTTTTGTTGAAAATAGAAAACAGCCCCTCCTAACAAGTTAACTTGTAGGCCAGTAAGAAAATTACTCTAATGACTGTCATAAATGATTAGAGGCTAATGAAGCACCCTGGAGCCCCGACATCCACTGGGGTCGGTTTATTTAGTGATTGCTCATGCTGAAGGGAGGCCGGTTGTTGCAAGAGGGTGGGTGAATCACACCGTCCAGCACGACACCGTGCACCGAGCACCCCGTGCTGCCAGGGCTGTGGCGGCGGCAGAGCAGCCTCTCCAGGGTGCTGCTCTTCCCACCGCTCAGGCTGGGCTGACCACCACCCTGGGAGACCGGGTTCCACTCCRCCCCTTGATCTGTTCTGTAATTTGGGTAGTTTCCATTTTTTCCGCACTGTTTTCCTTCCTTGACCTTTGTCATTCATGTTTCCCTGGAGTTTCTCTTCACACAGATGTTACACAGGTATTTACACACTGTCATTTTTGACCATGACAATGAGAATCTTTTTTTTTTTTTATTTCCCCCAGAGATTTGCTGTGTACAGCAGTTTTTAGGTAGATGCAGAACTCTCCAGGACCAAGACTAGGTTGCTTCATTTGAATGGTGGTTTTGAGGTTGGAATAGGTTAGTGTAAAAACATTCTCCTCTTGTGCATTGYAGGGCTTTGCCCATTGTGTGACACGGGTGTGACTGTTAACTGCTATCATGAGAAAGGAATAAACCCCCTATGGGTCAGAACCTGGTCTGAGCTTGATGAGCAAAGGTAGGACAGCTTACAAAAATTACATGTTGAATTTTTATTTTTTGAAACAAGGCCTCCTAGCCTAGAATTATTGAGGTGTCACTAACATGAACTTTGCAAAGATTTTGCATGTTAGAGGAATAATTCTAGGGCTGAAAAGAGGGACCTTGAACTCTGTGTATTCAACCTTTGTCAGAAGTAATATATTAATGCTAAGACCAAAGATTGTGTGGACAGATCTTGCAGATGCTAAAATGGAGGCATGCTTTAGCTAACATATGGAAAGTATTTACAGACCTTACACAATGTTGATGGATAAGCATAAACAGACTCTCAGATAAGTGTTGCATTCCTTTATTTTTCATGTAAAGCTGAAGCAGGAGGCAGAGGGAAATATGCCTTCTTTGCTAGGAGAAAGAGGAATGGCTTCATGTTTGAGGGCAAACCTAGCAGAAGAATGTGCATGTTAAGGTAACTGAACCATCTGTTTAAAAATTACTGACACAAAAAATTGCGTATTGGGAAGATCTCTACTAAATACTGTGGCAAAAAAAAAAAAAAGAATTTATGGAATAGGAATTTGGATTAGGGCTGAATTTTCTGTTCATTTCTCTTTGCTTGCAAATAAAGATGAAAACACCACGCTGACTCATTCTGCTCACTCTCTATTCYGCAGAACCCAAATTTAAATTCACGATGGAGGGTCTGTATCTGTGGCAGGTTAATGAGGAGATGAAGCCAGACTGAACCATGGAGTCAGTTTGATATGYTTGCTTCCAGGAGGGATCCTTTGGATTCCCCCTGGTAGCAGAGGAAGGGAAGAAGCCAGGAGTGGGCAGTGATAGCAGCGTTGCTGTGTGTCTGTCTGCAGGGAGAGCAAGCCGAGTGCCCTGCCCTGAGCCCCAAATGCTTGGACTTAACATTGGGCTCATTTTTCTGCGGTTTGACATTATTGCAGAGTTCATACTATATATCAAAATCTGTGCTTTCCTGCCGTTTAACACAAAACTCCTGAGAATGCCCCTGGAGTATTGCAAAAGAGCAGCCCTGGGAACCGAGCGGGGCCCGCGCAGCCTGGGGTCAGCGCTCAGCAGGAGAAATGCAGGAATGATGTGACGGCCGAAGGGGAAGCGGGACAGCTGTGCTGCCTGCCCTGCCTCGGCAGCSGGGGGCGTTCCAGCGGGCTTGCGAGGAATGGCTCGAGCTGCGAGAGTCTTGCTGCAGATTTGTTAATAAAGGAGTGGGGCTTTGCAGATGGCCTCTTGTTGACTTCAAATGATGACACGGTGAACTCGTGAGGATTTTCCTTTAGAACATAAATGCTAATAGGTTTTCTAATAGAGGTACACAATCGTACTATAGAGAAAATGAAATGATTTGCTAACTCRGTACAAGAGGGCAACCTTAAACAAGAGTGTTCCTAGTGCTGAGATCTAAGCAGTGTTYGCTTGTTCAAAATACTGGTGGTTCGAAACAATTGCATTTTAAAATGTTGCTGACTTAAGGATTTTCTTTGACTGTTACAGTTGTTTCTTTTGGATATGCCTAGTTGTTTATCTAAGCAACTCTCGTTATTGAATGAGGTTTTAAGAGAAAAGATTAAATAGAGGAAAGACATTAATACAGGAAAATACAAATGGGTTTTCCCGTAACAACTACACCTTGCATATTCCATCTGTGGAGGTATATTAAGATGCATTTATTCAGTAAACTTTTTTGTGTTTAAAGGAGAGGATCGAGAATACTGATTTATACTGAAGTGCTTAGGCAATATCTAAGATTTGTTAGCTTTGGCACAGGCATGCAAAGGCAGGCTAAAATCATGATATTTGAAAAAGRAGGACAGTGACGAAGGGTGATTCAAATGCAGCATGAACTTGGTTAATTTACAACATGATCTTGGTTTTAGTAAGAATGGGGGCCTTGGTACACAGTGCTGCCTGAAAGTCGGGGTTGAGATTTTATATATCTGAAGATACCAGTAAGGAAAATACAGCCAAGAATTGCCTTCGCTGTATTTATTCATTATTRCTTAAGCTTTTTAAGATGACTAAAACTGTGTGTTATGTTTTTAAAGGCCAAGCTGTAATTGTGTCTGAGGTMCTTTTTATATGACTATGGTGTCTCAGTCTGCTCTAAGTTTCACTAGCAAACAAACACCAAATCACTTGCTGCTCGTGTCAATGCTCGCTCCAAGAAGACCCAGCTGCGGATGCTGTCTCTGATACAGTTCCAAGTCTGGAAAAACTAATTATTCCCTGCTCATGCAGACAGTGTTGTGCAATGCCCTGGCCTTGCCTAGCTACATTTGTTGTACAACAGAAARTAACCTAGCAGAGCCTCTGCAGCAGTGACAGCTGCCTTGTTGAGGCAATAGGTGCTTTCTACTGCCCATGCCCTCTCTCTGTCCACCAACTTTTGATACTGATGGCCTTGCAAGAGATTAAACCAACTGTGTCATCTTGGCCACTTTTTCCTTAATATTTTGCCCACTGCACAAGATTGGTAGATATTTTATGGCAGATCTCAAGGAGCAATTAAGTATCAAACAAATCCTATCACAGTGTTTTTGCATACACGATCAGTGATATATAATTTCTGTTATCATTTTATAAGATCTTTTTTTGAGAGAGAGAGAGAGGCTCGCTCAAGATGTTAAGTAGTGCTGTGAACTAAGGTGGTTTATTATTGCACACTATAGAAAAGGGAAGTGGTGAAGTTAACAAACAAGATTTCTACCATCCTCCTTYACTCATTCTTTGTCCTGACTCTCTTGGCTCTGCATTGCTCTTGSAGGTGTTTTGTTGCAAAATGCATCTAACCCCCAAGGATTCTTGAATACATCTTGTTAACTTAAAATTCACTATTTATGCCAGCTGGTCCTTATTTTTGCTTTTTAAGTTAAAAGCTGTATTATTTTTTTCTGCAAGAGCTTTCCACCAGCTGCCTGGACTATCTCGGTGCTCGTGGGTCTGCAGCTGTTGGCCGCGTAACAGCTTTGTTGGTTCCCGTTCCGTGTTCAGGCAGGCTGATGTTACGCAGGAGCAGTGTCTTAGCTGCTTTCCTTACCTATTTTAGGCATGCAGCAGCACCGTGGCATCCCGGGATGTTTATGTTTTGGAGCCCTATCCTGGCACCTAAGGCAGGAGTCCAGATTGGGGGTTGCCAGAGGGAGGCAGCTCAGTGCTTTTGGATAGGGCAGCATTAATATTWTAGCTCTAGCTTCATAAAATACTAATGCAAAGACAAGAAAATAACCATGAATATAACTTAGAATAGCAGTACAAAGCCTATAGCTTGTAATGCTAGCGGACAGCCCAGTGGTCGGTCTATCTTAGTGAGCAAGTTGATGTTCTCACTTCTCATTTCCTTACCAGGAARTCAAGACAGGGAAAAAGAGCTCATGTTTGGGGCCAGGGTAATTCCCAGAGTTTTTAGAGTTGACTCTGGATCTGACGACTATGTGCTCACAGCAGGGGGACCAGCCAGGGTTTGACAAGAATAATTATCAAGTGAAAAAATATCAAGAATCAGCATTTGAAAAACCTTCTGTGGTCTTGGAGGATGTAGCTAAGAGCACACCTAGGGTCAGGATTTGGTTAAGAAGATAGAAAAGCCAAGAACTCCACGTGGAGAGGTAGTGGAAAGTGGCCTCCAAAGGAAGGGCTGGGCTGGGCTGGATCTTTGCCCCTTGTGCTTTGTTATGCCAGGCCTTGCAGAAAAAGACTCAAGCCGGGCCTAGCATTAGAGTTAGTGTTAGCAGAAACATAAAATGCAGGCAAATATCAACCTGAACCCTAATCCTGGCAGTGGGCCAAGCTTTTAACCAGCTACCCCCACTCATGGGCCAAAGGTACACGCTGAAAGGGGCAAGTGCTYTTGGTTTTCTTAACCATGCTCCTCATCTAAACTGTAGATGGAGGTGTTCCATGGCCCTAGGCACCTACTGCGGCTTAGAGGAGCAAGGCTACCACCAGGGTGAGGCTAAGGGTTAATTTTAAGCTTGAGCTTGGTATAAAATCTTTGTGGAAAGGAAATCCAAAGAGCATCAAGTGGAGCTGCACTATGAAGGGGATGCCRAAGGAAGTGTTTGGTCTAACCTTGAGTACTTCCCTCACAGGTTTTTCCTCTGGGCTGTGACTGAGGGCCTTGGACAGTCACACGAGGTAGGGTGTGTATGAAAGAGTGTTTAAAAAGTGTGAAAGTGTGTGTGGGGAGGGGGAAGATGCGAGTGAAAGCAATTTTCACTTGTTTCTGTGAATGCTACTTCTATTTTTTATAGTCTTGTTGTTTAGATGGTGAGTACTGTTGGTCCCTTTCCTTCAAGGGGCAACCTGCACTCTTCTGGTATGACTTCGGCTGCAAACTCCTTTCTTTTTGATTCATCCCAGSACTTCGACATTTAGTTTATCATGTGAGGCTCTATTTTTGAGCAGATTAAGTGCTGATTAACCCTGAATAAATCATGTACCTGTTACTAAGGCCAAGTGCAATACAGAAAAAAAGTGGGATGAGACAAGAAATGCTGCTGCTTCAGGCAGGAAGCCAACTTCTATGTGCGTTGATCTATATTGAAGCTTGCTGTAACTAATGTGCTTGACAGGGTGTCTTGGCAAGGCTCTCCATCATGGTCACAGTTTGTGTCAGTCTCGGGCTTGGTGTGAAGGCCCTGCCTGATAGAGCAGGCTGGGATGTTCCTCCTGCAAGGCCGCGGTTCCAGCAGGCTGGATCCTGTGAGAATTTCAGCACTGGGCTCTGCTCAGTACCTCTGTGACGTGTCTTGCAGAAACAATGACCAACAAAAGCCCTTCAGACAGGGACAGAATCACTATCAAGCCCCAAAAGAATATGCTCATGTATGTAATGCTGATAAAACATCTCGTTTATCATACCACGCTTCTCAGAACAGCCACAGGGTAAAATACTCATTCTTTGGCAAGGGGAGATCTCAATTAGGGATGTGGCAAAGGAATTCACAGAGCTATTGGAAATCTCTACGTATTGCCTCCTCTGGGGGTAGGAGGAACTCAAATGTTATTTCTTTAAATGTTTACAGCTGGAAATGAAAGCTGCGAAACCATCAGGGATGCAAGAATTTAATCTTAGTTTTGTTTCAGCCATTAGTGTACCATGAATTACTGATTCTGAAACCATGAGCTTGTTCTCAGGAGCCTATTTTATAATTTATATTGGAGGATTTGCATTTAATCGTCTAATTGGAATTTGCAAGATTCTTATGCATGTTGATTTATAAAAATCAAGGTTACGTACCAAGCATTTATATCTCCAGTGTGCTAACACAAATAAGATAAGAGTATCTTCAACAGTGCAGTCACTTTTAACTCAAGGACTAGCAGACCATGTTACCTGACCTTGGACAAGGCAATTCATATCAGCTAAGATATATCAAGGCGTTAACAGCAACTTTTTGTGGCAGCGTCCCTGAGATAACTGCTAGAATCAAATGCTGATGGGAAAGAGTACATTTTATTCAGCAGTCTGCTGCTTAGGAATCTTCTCCTGTATAAGGTTTGTGCAATTTAAGCGCACAATTAAGTGCTCCTGTAGGTTTGTGCAATTTAAGTGAGGGGGCAGTAGTATCTAAAGCAATAGTAGAATGGTAGTACCTAAAGCCGTAGTGCCTGGATCTTTATACCATCCCTGTTGCCCATGAAATATGCTCTACTTTAGAAAGAAAACTAGATTGCAAAAGACCACAGACCTGAGGATATTAGAGTGCACTGCTAAGTGAATCAGCCACTTTAGTCTTGCAAGTGAATTTCTTTCTCTCTAYGCAGCAGGAAGTAAAGCCAGGTGCCATTTCTACTCAGCAGTTTTTCTGTCTTGCAGCTATCCAAAAGGGAGCTCTCCCCTGCTCTTTTTTTAAAGCAGTTTTTAGATGAGAGACTAGTCCCTGACCCTCTCTTTCCACGGCTACATCTTCCATACAGCACCCAGTTTAATAGGTAAGCTCAGTTTGCTGATTTGCTCCTCTGCTGCTTTACATCCTTCCAGAGCAAATAACGTCTTATATTAAAGTTGATTTGCAGTCTGTTAGTTGTCCTTAACCTGTTGTGTTACTGAGGATGTTAGACCACAAGCAAAACTGGGAAAAGGTGGAGGCAGGTAGGGCCAGGGATTCGGTCGTGTTGATGTGCCAGTATGAGCCTGCTGACACAGCCACCGGGGATGGCTCCAGCAGGAAGTCTTGGCTGTTTACAGGAYAGCAGAGTGAAAGAGCTGACGCATCCCCAGACACCACATTGGTATAAGAGAAACAAAAAAGCAGGCAGTTCTGCTAGGAAAGGTGGAAAAAATGCTTGGTTTGTCTGTCATGTTAAAAAAAAAAAATAATAAAAAATAATTCCTCACTGCAAAATAAGTGGTCAGGAACAAATTAAGGAGAAAATAGTAGCTGACTGAAGCACATTAACCACTTGGAGGGGAAGGTGACTTCAGCTGACTTCAGTCAGCAGTGAAAACCTTTATTAGCCTCTACACTTGAGGTACTCAAGGTGATTAAGTGCATGGCTTTTTTTTTTTTTTTTTTTTTTTTTTTTTTTGGCAAAGAAAAGAGCCGAGGAGGATAATTGTAATCCCAAATGGCCCTGACTGAGGGAGTGCCAGGACTGTCTCGCTCTGCTGCTGTCCCTGCCTGAGCCATCATCGGTCAGTGCCTGGTCTGTTGCAGCCGTTTCCTTGGCAGAAGTGCAACTCTCTCTATCCACCCCCCCTCCTCAAAGTACACAATGTTCTTTCCCCTTGAACGCTGAAAACGAGCAAAAGGCAGTTTCCTCCCTCAGAAATCCAAGGCTGCCTTTTCAGCGAGCTCTGTGTCCCGCGTCCTGGCCCGGTTCGGCCCCATGTGCTGCCCCTGTTCCCGCTGGCCGCCTCCTGGCGCGTGGGTCCCTCTTGGGGACAGGTCCTCGCGCAGCTGCAGCCGCTCAGTGCCSTGGGCCTTGTGTTTGCCCTTGGTCTCCAAGGGAACTGCTGAAGACAAAGAGTTCARATTCACATAGTCCACTCCTTGCCGTATATCAGACTGTGGTCAGTGACTTCTGATGTCTCTTTCTCCTAAAWGTAAAGCTATTGAATTGTTACTGTGTTTAACATCTCCGTTTGTAAAGATCAATTTACAGTTAAGTGGTCTTTTTCTTAAAGTGTTTCTTAATCTTGAAATGTTCTTCTGCCTTTGTGTTGCTCATGAAGATCTAMCCTATTCAGTGTTGAGGAGGAAAAGAAAGAATTCCTGTGCCAACCTGGCCCATTTATCAAGTCTAATCTGCAGGAACTGTTGCTAGAAATAGCTAGTTTGGGAGAGGAGGAGATCTCCCCCCTGCCTAATAGATTTCCTTAGTTGAGTACTCTGCTGATATAAACTGCCATTAATAGAAGGCTGTCAAAATACATGAGCAAAACAGGGGGTTTTAAGTGCTTAGGAAAGATTATAATTGTTGTTGTACATATTTTAGTCATTATTACATTCCTGACCTTTATTTCATGATTACTTCACCCTAACAAACTTTCAGGCCAGCTGTGCCTGGCCAACGGGTACACTGAAAACTGCCACCGTATTTTGGAGGATGGGACGCCAGATAGGGGTACAGGTGGAGCTGTTTCTGTCTGCTGTAGCATAGATCCACTCGATMAACGTTCACGTGTAACCATCTGAAGGAAACTACAAGGTTAACTTTTAGGAAATAGTTGATTTTTTTTCAGTCCCAGAAGGAGAAGACAAAGCTCTTGGCCCAGTATCTCATAGGCCAGTTGGGTGTCACCGTAGGGTGCCCTGCTACCTTTGGTTGCTAATAGAGAGGATGCCGAGACTGAGTGGATGACCAGGAGTTTGTCTGAGGAAATTTTTTCCAGATACCAAGAACAGTGATCTTTCCTGGCTTCCTTGAAATGGTGAGCGCTAAAATAAGTGTGCTGAATGGAAAAACTGAAGGAGAACAGTCAAACAACAGACCAGTGGAATCAAGGCACAGATTTTCACACTTCAGGTTTGTTTCASGAATGCTGGTCTAGGTTAAAAAAAGGTAGAGCTGGTGATACATTAAGAACTTAAAAATATATACTTCTGTTTGATATAATTAGCTCAAAGGAGCTGTGTGTTTTCTTTAGACTCTTAAAAGGCAAAATCCTTTTTTCTAAATCAAGTCTTTGTGATGGAAGAACAAYCTTCAAAGTCTCAGGGAAGCAACAGCTCTGTGACTTGAAAGATTTCAAGTTTATTCCCATTTGTGTCATCTGACTTTCTGGATAACCTGGGACTGGTTATTTAACACTCATGGAGTTTTACTACAAAAAAATAATAATACAGAAATCCCTTATGAGGTGAGGCATTGCTCCTACTTCTTAAATGATCTGAGCTATGTATACACAAAAGATAACTGTCATTGAAGAAAGAAAGGGAGAACAAAACCTTTTCGTATCATGAAATAGTGATTTATTCTGCAAAAGATCAAAAATCGGGGGGGGGGAAAAGCTGCTTAATTTTGAGATGAGAGGGGCCTGCTATTACTAAATCTGTTCTTAAGGCACTTCCAATAAACGTGCATCCTTTTTCTGGAATCAAAGACCTTGAAAACTGAGGGTCAAAAGGTATCCTATATCCTAATGAGATTAACAAATATTTATATTTGTCAATATTTTTCTAGTCGAGGTCCCCAGGACATGCACATTAGCAGCAACTTGGCCCTAACGTTGGCCAAGATTAGTGGGTCAGGGAAGCAGAGCTGTCTTGCAGACTCTGCTCACAAACCAGGGTTGTCCAGCTGATACATTTGCACACAGCAGTAATGATACAATAATTTGTTAAACGTCTCTTATCTTCCATTTTTACCACTCTGGCTCCAAGTAAAAGGAGGTCATAATTCATTATTAGTTTTGAAGAAAAATTAGCATTTATGAAACTGTTCATCTTCTGGAGAAGGTCCTGGGACTCCTRAATGAAGCAAGTGGGCAGGAGAAGGGTGAGCAGAATTTGCCRCTGCCTCTCAGCGTGAGGTCTGTTGCTGCAGGGCAAATGATATTTGTTCGTCCCTGAGTGGGATACCAGGGTGATGGTGGGTGCCACAACAGCGCACTGAAGCCTTAAGCGCTGCTGGTGCCAGCATGGGCCAAAGCCCCCCGCTTGCACAAACCCCACCRCGGCACAAGTGGCCTAAGCCCTGGCACACGCTGCTCTTGCCAGCTCCCCGAGAGCTGCTAAGTGGAGATTTTACGGCACAAGCTTTTAGAGTTTACASTGTAGTTGTGTATGTTGTTATAGCAACTTACAATTATCGTAACTTACAGTATGGTTAGGTTCAGTTTTATTGACTGGAACCTTAAGCAGTTTGGGGGACAGCTGTCAGGGAAAGYGCCTGCTTCCCCTGCCCTTGAGATCAGCAGAGGTGTCTGTGCTGGAGTCCCCCCAGCAAAGSGAGGGAGCTGCCTGCTCCTGTGCTCTACGCCAGGGCCGCTCCTCGGCAATGGGCTGCTCCGTAGCCCCATGGATGCTGGGTTTGCCCGTTTTCTGGGTGTAGTGCAAGGGCTGTCGTTCCACTGCCAGGGTCGACTGCTGAAGGTTGTGGGCTGAGGTGGGTATGTTCATGTTGTAATTTTTAGTTCTGTGGGATGTGTGCCCAGAGTCCGTGAAGACCTCCAGTTATATCCTAAAGCTTTGAAAAAACAGAGAGAGAGAAAAAAAAAGAAAAATGTAAACTCTAAAATATATCTCAGAAGGGATTTGTTTAATAAAAAAGTTATAACTAAGACTGAGGCCTGGAAACGGATGAAATATTGAGTCACCTTCCACCCTGACATTCCTTTTCTTTAGCTCTTACCACAGCACGTTTCCTTCGTGTGTGGAGGCATTTCATCAGCAGTTTATTGCYGTTAGCTTGCTGGCACGGGCAGTGCCTCGATGTGAGCCAGTTTAACTGCCTGGGTCTCGAGGGTGCAGCTGGCGCTGAGAAGCTGTACGTAATAGATGCAAAAATGTGGGTTTTGAAGGAAAGTATGATTTTTTTGTATAAATAATCATGTGGATCTGAGGCATATGTTCTGGATATTGATTCATGCTAGAAGTTTAACTCTACATGAACTAGAAAAGAGAGATTTGTCATTGCCTTGACACGTTTGCAGAATGTGCTCAATTCACAGTGGATGTTGCCTAGAGCTTAAATGTGGATCCCTACTGTGTGTTACTCTTTYCCCCTGTATTCAGGGTTGTCCTGTGCAGTTGTGCTGTATCTGTACTTAAAGGCCTGGTTTTTGCCTGGCTAGAAGAAGGTCTGGATGCACACTGAAGCCTTATTTATCAACAAAACTAGCCTGTGTGTTATGGTGTATGGCGGCTGTGCACTCTCAGAACTGCCTAYGGTGACTTTAAACATGACAGCAAGACCTCCCCCTGGCAGAGCTGTGTGGGGTGGTCTCGGTCTTTCTGCTGTGCGTGTTGGGCAGCTCTCTTGGGGTAGATGGTATTTGCCTAATTTTTTTTTTTGTGGGTTTTGTACATTTCTTGGGAAAGAGAGCTTTCTTGTAGGCATCTCTTTGTACACACACAKTTGTGAATATTGACAGTATGAAATCAGCAGATGGTATCCAGAAAAAAATTAAAAGGGACGCTTTCTTCCTYCACTTTAGAGGGAAGCAAATTTATSTTCAAAAAAGAGACCCAAGCTCAGTGCAGGGATCTGTCCAAGGGGATGACAGATCTTCTACTCCTCTTGGCCTCACTGATGTCTCCCAAATGTCAAGAGTTCGTATAGTTCCGGTTAGTTTGCAGCTGCTGATGAGAACTGACAGAGTGCAATATTGAAACTCTATTTTAATTGCCATGTGCAAAGCTCTCTAAAGTCAGTGGAAATGTTCCAGCTGACCTCAGTGGCCACTGGATCAGATAATAAATCACATATGTCCTATTCACCTATGGATAAACATAAATAATGTGCTGCAAATGGTGCTGAGCCTGTACAGCATAGTTCATGAGTTTTGTGGAACSTATAAAACCTTCCCTGTAAGCAGCAACATACAACACAGTCCTAAAGGATCTGCAGGACTGGACTCTAAAAGACGAATCCTGAAGGTCTGCTTAGAAGTACCACTATTAGTGGCTGAAACCTGGAGTCTGAGAACAGTCCAAAGGAACTCTGTGACATTAAATGAAACAGATTTTTCTGTTCTAATGAAGSTCGCCCAATAAGCCTGTGAACCACTGTGTTTCAAAAGAGCAGGAATATTAGCAAACGGGTTACAGTTGCTTTATAGGCTTCCCCTCTTTCAAATTGTGCAGCTAAAGTTATCTCTGTGGATAATAAAACTAATACAAGCKCTCTTGGTGCAGATGGGTAATTCCCATTAGTGATAGAGAGAAAATATTCCACTTTATGGGCATAGAATTTACCCTGACTATTGCTGTCTAGTTCTTGTGTATGAGTGTTTTGGAGTCATACACACACTATATGATAATCAAGCAAACTTAAAATTCTTAACAAATTWGTCCTCTTCCAGAAGTATCTTTTGTGCCTTTTTTTAATATGACTTTCTCAGCCCCYAAAAAAGTAACCTACAATTTGCAAAGTACTGCCAGTCATCACAGGAGTGGTACTTTAGTGTCTTCATGTATTATTTTAATCTAAGGTTTATATGTGCATGCATATACAAGTGTTTAGGAAGATGTGTTAGGAAAAGCTGTTGTAGAGGCTGTCTGTAGATAGCTGAAGATGAATTTAGAGAATCATGAACTTCTGAAATGGTTACTATGTTTAGCACAGCTCAGTGGAAGAAAGGATGTACTTCTTGGCTAAGATAGAGCACTGAGTGGGTCCTTTTTTTCCTATTTYGTCTTCAACATTTGCTCTTTATCACATGGCATTTTATTTCTTTTCCAGTATCTTTGTGAGGTTATTTTGCAATTACAGTGTACAGATTCCCATTTCATGGTATACCTGCAACGAGCACCTTGTGAAACTCTTACTAGAATGATGTGATTGGTCATCTTCCCCAGCTGCTGCCTTGACGTACCAAGGCTGCTCTGAAGCTACTGCTGGACAAGGAGGCCAAGGGGACCGAGGAGCAGCAGCCCCTTCCTCCCTGTAGGAATTGAGCCCCTTTCCTGCTTGCTAGTTGCAAAACTCACTTGCTTAGGGCTCTTATTTTCCTTCCACATGCTGCTATTCTTAAGATGTTTCTCCCCAGTGCTGAGGATGCCTACTGACGACTTAGTCTCGTTAAAACCGCTTTGCATGCTTTTTCTGCATTAAGAGTGGAAAGTTTTGCCAAATTCAATATGAGCTTATTAATCAGAAACAAGCACRTTTTCCTTTCAAGCCTCTCATGGGGGAGGGTGGGAATTTGCATTTTCTTCAGCTGTTTTACTCGACTTATGGGTCTT
Organism: Eudromia elegans; assembly: GCA_003342815.1. Classification (NCBI taxonomy): domain Eukaryota; kingdom Metazoa; phylum Chordata; class Aves; order Tinamiformes; family Tinamidae; genus Eudromia; species Eudromia elegans. Next base: position 539,324 of record PTEX01000126.1, on the reverse strand, counting down.
TTTACTTAAATGACTTGATTTATTTTGGTTGTGAGAAACTTGCCCATTCAGAGTTCTGGGAACATGTGCAAATATTTACAGATGGCAACAGCAGTTTGGAGTAATGTGCCAATACTCTCTTCATCACAGCAATTAGCTGGATATCCAGAAAGGATTGGAGCTATGAAAGTGTTTTCTACAATCCAAACTTGAGTAGCAAGAGGCAGGTAGCCTCTTGAGGTTGCTTTCTCCATCTGATGAGCATGGGGAGAAGCTTCACCTAAACCAATTTCCCTTTCTCTCTGGCCAAGTCCTATGTACTGCATTGCTGCTTCTACCCTCTGCTTTTGCCTGMCTGCAGGTGATTGTGGAGAACTTCACATTTCATGGCTCATCTCCTCTTTCAGGAGCTGATATACAGGCCCACAGACACATACTGCTTGTCTCGGTAGGAGAAGCACATGCATGCTTCTGTATGCCATTTTCTCTGGGAGAAGGGAATAGAATTGCTCTGAAATGGTGACTTGGTTAGAAACAGTTTGGCATTTGTTGCAACTGTGAAGAGCGTGTGGTATGGAATTCATACCAGCTATTACATGCAGAGTACCTGCAGGTTTCCAGAGGCCTCCTAATGTCCTCTAAGGTCATAGGTGTGTTCTTATCTGATCATAATATGTCCACATATGAAAGGTACCAACAAGGAATTAATTGCCTCTTAGTTTCCCAGTGCAGCTTTTCAGGGATAGTTCCTTTACCTCCTTGGAGATGAAATTCTCACTGCATTCATACAAGGGCCTGGTKGTTGTAACATAAATGAGCCTGGAAATATAGTTTATCTTTCTGGAAGTTGTAATGGGCAATGGTAAAATAGACATCTTAATATCAGATAATTGAACTCAACAAGGAGAGAAAAGTATGTGGGATATGGAAGGGACTGAGTATTGAAGTCTACACACACAATTGTTTATCTGAAGGCTTGCAAATCTCCCTTGTGGCATATTAGACCTAATTTCTGCAGATGGGGTGATGTGTGTCAGTCGTCTTCCTTCCAAATGCTCTTTTTTTCTCTCTCCTTCTCCTTGCGAAAGCCCATTTCAACTTGCTCTAATCCTCTGCCTTGGCTGTTCACCCAGAGCAGAGCCTGCACTCTCGTCCCTTTCGCCAGGAGGTGAGTTCAGCTCTCCCTGCTGCAGCTGTGGTCAGCCCCTCCATTGGCTCTGCCCTCTGCTTCACGAGCCAGTCCAGCCAAGCTACCTCTCACCCCAGGACCTCCTCCTGTTGGAGGGGTTTAGTGATGGGTCACAGATCTCAGACAGACATGGCCAGAATGGAACTACACTCTCCAAAAGCTTAGCTGGAACAACCTCTCCAGCCCCCAAATCAACCATAAGGCTAACTCTGCATTTCTAGTTTAACCAATATTCCCAGTGAAACTGGTATCTGTGTGTGTACAAAGAATGAGTAATTGAGTTTCCATTCTTATCATAGAAAAATGCTGTAAATAAAACAATAAAAATTCCTCCAGAAAAGTCAAACTGAATGTTAAGGGCTAGGATGGTGGCTTGTAGCCACTACTAGTATGAGAGCGCACCCAYGGACCGTGCTGCGGGAGAGCTGAATCCATCAGGAACCCTGCCCAGCTGCTGCTTTCCCTGAAGGGCAGACTGTGCCTGGGTCCTCCCTGCTTTGCATCCGAATGAGTGCTAGAGGGCAACACAGGGGTGATGGGGCGCACCATGGTCCTGCCTCGTGCCCCTGTGKCACTAGCGCCAGGCTCCCCTTTTGCTTTGGTAGCTGCCAGTTGCTTTGTGCCACTGCACTAGGCAGCACGTCACGGGCAAGGAGAGCTTGAGGTGCTCCTGGATGGCTGAGCTGAGAGCAGAAATCACAGCTTCTCAAACGCTTCAGGCATCAAAAAACTTCTCCATCTGGAGGAGGCCTTAAAATAAGGGCTGGTGGGGGAATACAGGATGCCTCTAGGAACCAAAAAGTTTGCCCTGCTGTTCTCCATTTAGCATRCCTAGCTGTATGTTGCTGGGTTTGCTTTCAGCTTTAATGTGTCCAGTATAAAATGCTAAGTTTTTCAAAGATTCCTAGTCCTCTATTTCAGTAAATCCAGTTTTAATCAAGTTATGAGCGAGTATTATTTAATGTAAAAATACCTGCAAATTATTTTTCTGCCTAAACAGAACTGATGGAAGATTTAGCCTTGACAAATAAGTATGTTAAATGAGGGTCAGGTTGCTCCCTTAATCAAATAACTTTGCCAAATATTTACTAAAATAGGGCAGACTCTTGTAAAAGTATAAATAATTTGCTACTTATTTAAATAAAAGATCCTTACAAACCTTATTTGGTATGATTCTTTGATAGTGTTTATGAGGGCTTTTTTAATAGCAGGATTTCCATTGTGATTTTTCACTAGTAAAAAGAGAAATAACTTTTTTTTTGGCGATGTAGAACTTCCCTATAAAATTTGATAGAAAGCATACTACTTAGTAAATTATGAGATAAGTTATAAACACTCCATACATGAACTTTACCACTAAATAAATATTTAATTAGAAAGGAAGTTGCTGTTTGTGGGATTTTACCAGATACTTTGATTCTGCACAGCAGCTTGTGATCAACAAGGTTACAATCTCTGATAAGAAAGTACTTAGAAACATGGGGCGTGGGATTTGAAGGAGACAGCTTGTGGCTTTTGTGCCAAAGGAAGTTCTCTGTGCCTGTTGGTATCTTACAGAAGAGACTGTATTCAGAACAGGAAAGATGTAGTTAAAAAGGTAAGATTATAAAATACATGTAAGCTAATAAAACATGCATGCTCAGAGTAGTTGTCACACATTTTCAGTCCGCTTGGTCCTGCTAAATCACGTGCAATATGACCCAGTTTGTGTATCCAATGTTGAAATATGCTCCCTTATGCACTCCAGAAGGAGGCATTCTGTGTCAGTAAATGGAATGAATGGTCGTTGTCTAAATAGTTAAGTGAGAGATAAATTGGATGATGAAAAGACACTGGGCTCTGTTTTTRAAAGTAAAGCTTCTCTTCTTCAGGTGTGTCTTTGCAGAGGCTTTGCTTGGACTGCACCTAAGCTGGAAATCAAGGACATTAAAAGTGAGGGGAAAAAAAATACTGTAGGGCTGCTTTCCTTGGTTTTCTTCTACTTTTCCTAGTAAAGATGAAGCTTTATTAAACTAGCATTTATTAAGAACATACACMATAAATATAATGTACAACATGTTACCAGAAACAGATGCTATAAATCACTCCTTGAGGCTGGCATGACTAGGAATGAAATCAGTTAACCTGAAGATAATGYTATAAATTGTTTCTTTGCTTTCTATAAAGGCATAAGTAGCTTGAGGAGCAGTAAATTTATTGTACCAGTCTCAGAAAGTAGGTGCTGAGGTGATCCTGGACTTGTTTATCTACAGCACCAGGAAAACGGAAAGGAAAAAAAATAGAAAAATCTTACCWCATGGAGGGCTTCTGTGTTATGAGAGTAAATTTAAGTACTTGAGAGATGTTGAAATATCATTACAATTTAGAAATCTTTAGCACATAGGAAAAAGTATGATTATTTGAAGAGGTCTCGGTGCAGTAGATATGAGCACTGTTTACCCAGTGTGGAATGGGAAAGGGGTAAAGGTTACTGAGTATTAACAGCCTGAATCTTCAGTTGAAATATYAGAAACTGATGCATGATATTTAATGCAGTCTATTGTTTTTCTGTCCAATATATCTTAAGATTTAGCCATTGTAAGGCTGAGGTGCCTCTTAGCTGAATGGAAGGTTAATTTTGGTTTTTAAAAAATCAAATGAAAAAAGACTGGGTTGTTTTARTGAGAGATTAAGGCAGAGACTCAGCAGTATTTTGTGATAATCTGTGTATGAAAAGCGGTTTGGCCTCAAAACTTGAAAGCTGAACTGTCTGGCCAGAGATTGAAAAACAGTGCTATTTCTGTGCAAGTTTTGCTGCTATATTTAGAACTCAGATTGTGTAATATTTAATTGTGATGGTGGCCATATATGTAAGTCACTTCATTGGCTGTATTAGAARTGCTCTTGGGAACAAGAATTTACTGACACTATCAACTTCCATGTTCTATTTCTGCGGGTTTTGTCCAGCCCTGCTCTAAGCATCAAATGCATGTTGTATGGAGACACTGTGATCACGGGCACCTCCGTGCATTTCTCTTGTGGTGGCAGAATGGCCCTAAGGATTTGGACACGGGACTCTAGATCGAACATTGGAGCAGCCCTGAGACTGAGAGAGGATCTGGCTCTGGGTTCTCCAGAAAAGCACCCTAAGTCCCAGTGAGAGCTACCGGTAGCATCACAGTGACACAAACTGCTGCCTTCCCATTATCCTTTACAAAGTCTCTTTTCCTGAAGTTTTGCCTGCCTGCGCTTTATGAGGAGTAGAAGGATACATAATAATTTTCAGATGAAAAGATGATTGTTGCTGTCATGGAAAAATGGTGGAGTATGTGATATTTCCAAGAAGTCTTGCAGTTGTGCATTAGGAAAATGAGGCTAGCTAGGCGTTAGACTGCCGTCTAACTCTAAGCCTAATCTCTCATAATATTGTTTTAAAAGTCTGGAAGGATTCCAGATGTGTGATCAGATTATCTGAGTCCAAGTGATACCTAAGTGACTCAATAAAGTGTTTAAGCATAGGCAGGGCAAGTAAAAACATGTCAAGCAGGTGAAATAAGACAAATACAAATGGAAACTAATTTAAGGGATACAAAAATATAGCAACAATCAATGCTGCTGGCTAAAATAAGTTTAAATTAACTGGAAATAAATTAAGTAATGTTAAGTGCTGGAGAGGAAAAGATAAAGGCTGTTTCAGAGTTTTCTGAAACTGCTTTCTTGTAAACTTTGCTGGTTTTGGAGGGATACAGCACAAGGCTGCACAGTGTAGAACAGCAACATACAAATATGGGACRGATACATCTGTGAATGATATACAGGCTATCTTTGAAAACTGAAATGCATTTGGACAGCAGTGATTCCTGGATGCTCTGCCCTCGGTGTCCCCCATCCCGACTACAGAGCTGTGARGGGCACCCAGTGTGTTTGGCCAATTGCAGAATTCTGTGAGGAGCAGGGCACGAAAAGAGACTTCTCTGTTTGCAGTTGAGACAAAACACTCTTTTAGTATTATTAATAATGGTTTGAAATCCCATCCACTGGGGAAAAGTTTTAATGCAGAGGGGAARTTTGAAATAAAAACAAATTTAGAAAAAAAACAAACGCAGCTTTAGGCCTGCCAGTGCCTTATGGCTGGGGAGATGCTTGTTACAGACTTGTCTTTGGGTGGAAATGCTTGCTTTGCTGGATAAAACTACTTTGCTCCCTTGTCAAAAGCAAGGGTGGAGTGGGAAGGAGGATGTTTTTAAACCACCTTGACAGTGTTGCTACGTTGTCCAAAAGTTTATCTGATGTTTCTGGTTTGAACCAACACGGCTCCAGTCAGAGCACCCAATTTCCAACAAAAGGTGRCCTCAAACATTGACTTACAGCAGAAGAGATGATTTGTGTTTGAAAGATGGTAAACTGTGAACTGCCTSTTCTCTAAGAGTGGAGGTTCTGCTGTGCTCTTCTCTGTGCTGGTTAGCCTTGGGTTTCGATGAGATGGATTYGTGAAAGTGTGGCTTGCTACAGCTACTCCTCTAGAAAAACCAGGGCAAAATCCTGGTGCAAAACCCTGCYCTAGTCCTTAAAACCATCTGTGCTCTCCTTATGGGTCACACTCCTTCTTTTAAAAATAGCTCTTTTCTATGAAGAATCTTTGATAAATCGGATTTTTCTCTTGAAATGAAAATTCTCTCCTGATCCGTTAGCTGGATCAACACTTCTGAGTTTTGGACCAAGGGCTTAGTAAACTTTGCTCTTAATAAATATCCTTTCAATAGAAGGTGTCCTGAAAGAAATGCTATAAAATAAAAGTTAATGAAAATGAACTGAAAGAGATGTACAAAAACTGCTCGATTAAGAGATAAATGATGCTAAGGAAAGCCCATCCTGAGGCTTTGCAGTCAGGCAGGCAGCTCTTCACTGGGAGTCCTAGTATGGTACAAACAGAAATGGATTAAAAGCCAGACATGTCACAGCTGTGTTACTGGAAATTTGGGATATCTTACTGTAAATACTTTAAGCCAAAAGAAATGTTTTAAAAAAATCTGCTTTGTTTCAAAATGGTCTCCTGTGAGCCATCCTCTATCTTTAGGAGAAAGAGGACTGTTCAACTGTTGCTAGGTCTTATCCTTAATTGGAGATGTTTACATTTGTCATTCAAGGGGGGAAAAAAAAAAGGAAAAATCCTGAATTCTGAAGAATTAGTCGCTATTACTTATTCTCCTTCCAAAAATTATTTTCTTAAAGTACAAAGAAAAGRAAATCTGTGAAAAGAGATTACAGGATTTTTACCCATTTTGACTGGAGAGATTAGCCATGTCAGCGACAGATACTGATATTTCATTTCCCATCCAACTAACGTTGATGGGAGTTCAATGATCGGAGCCCCAAGGTGCTGTGGTTGCTGTCAACGTGGTGGATCAGCTGGGTACAAATGTTATCTGTCTCCAAGGCATTTTTAGGTGAACTCGGGGCCGGAGGGAGGTGTAACTCAGGCCAGATCACTTAAGAAAGTCTTGCTCGGAGTCTGCAAGCTTGCACAGAGGGTTGGAAAGCTCATACTATGAAGAAATGGGAATACCTTGATCTTATTAAAAAGCGTTCCTCAAACTTTTTAAATATAAAGAGGCATTTTGGTTTCTTAGGGAAAGTCTCCTCCACTTGGAGGAGCAGGAATGAAAAGGGTTGTTTACAGTGACTATCAGTACAGCAGTAACCAGCCTTTGCAGGGATTATTTGTTGGGTTGGACACTTGTGTCCTGCTACCTGTATTTGCTTAACTTGTAAGAGCTTAGCGTTGTTGCAATTTTTCGTGTCAGATTTGCTCAGAATTATCCGATCAGCCTCCCTCTTCCAGAATTCCTGGAGGTGAAGGTAAGAGATAGAAGACAACAAGCAAATAGATGCATGCAGACCTCGCTGCCCCAGGTGACCAGTATAAACTCTCGTTTCTGTTATACTCCATCTTTCACCAATGTGGCTTTCTCTGTTTCCCCTGAGACTCTCTAGCTGTTCATGTTCTGATGCAGCCATTAAGCAGAGCTCTTGCAAGGACAGGGGACTTGCAGGTACTTGTTGTATCTGAACCTAGTGTGTTGAATCCTCTGACGAGTCTCCCTTTGCTTAGTAGGCTGCCTTTCCACAGTGCTCCTATGTGTTGAAGGAGAGCAGATGTGCCCAGGAAGCCAGTGGGCCYCTTCCAGCCTGTGCTCAAGTCAAGCAGGCTGCTCAGAAATGTCTTTTCCTGGTGCCTGGAAGCCTATGGGCTGCTTTGTGCCAGAGSTTGGCACCTGCTTGTAGCTCCTGTCCTCATGAAAGTGTGTGCTCTCCTTCTGTTGCCTGCAGGAGCCTCCTTAGACAGCTTGACAGTGCCTGGGGCATGTGGAAGCTGGGACAGGAGTTAGGGGAAGAGCAGGAATAGGCCTTGTTGGATAGTGGCTCACTAAAAAGGGAGSTGACACTGAACCTAGAGCAATTGAGTCCCAGCACGCCTCTGTGTGAAACTTAAGTACTCACATGTGTCATAGCTGTTGCAAGACTCAGAGGTTCATGCTTGTAGAGTGATAACCCCTGGAAAGTTTTTTTTCTTTCTTTCAGATTTTTGTTTGTTTTGATTTTGTTTTAACTTGAAAAGTATCTCTGTTAAAATAGTGGAATACTTTTGCARCATTAGTGTTGCAAAGTCAGGCATTCTGAAATCAAGAAATGTTTCAATTAGAGCTTCTGAGCTTTGTACATTGATGGATATGCTGCGATGCTTTAGGAATGATATCAGCACTTAACCTCTCGTAAGTGACTCGGTGAAGTTCAGAAAGGAAGATGMTTGCAAACCTGGCAGTAAAGCCTAGAGCTGCACTTTCCAGCCATAGCTTCTCTTGTGAGACCATCACAACATCAGAATGATAAAAAGCMTTCCACAGAAATGATCGACTCTCAACAGGCGAGTGCAATGAAAGAAAGACCATGAGGTGAGGCAATGAATAGCTGTTGCAGTCAAGTTGATGCTAATATACAGCCAAGACTTGGAAAAATGATCAAAGGCCTTATTTTGAAGACCTTTGAAGATAAGTGTGCCACCACAATGGCTCTTCAAGCAGGCTGGGACCTCTCCTGCTTTCTGAATCCTTCTTATGCTATAAAACCCCTGTATATTGGTGGAAGGAGTAGCCTGAGTGGAAGGAGGCTGATGTGACAGGCGTGTCCTTCCTCTGCGCTTCAGTCTCTCCCAGTAGACTTTTGACTCTTCCAGACAGCAATCACTTGGGATGGGTTTTCTTGTGCATTCTGCTGTAGCCCAGTGACCCACAAGCAATTTGACCAYGTCGACCCCTTATTCATATTTGTGGTGAGATGTGCTGAATCCTGACCTACTTTAAAACATTTAATTGCAGCTGAGTGCTGCAGAGCAGGCAGGAGGTTTGCTCCAGCACCCTCCTTGTTTTCCTTTCCCAGACTAAGTTTTTAATGGAATAATTACTGCGCGGAGCACGCCTGGATCCAGGGCTCCAGGAGCTGCTCTGCATTCCAGCGTCGCAGGAAGTAAGGTCTGTGCTTGCCAAGTATGCTCGCTGCACGCCGGTCCCTCGGCCGCCGCATTCCTGTGCCGCTCAGCAGGAGGTTACGTAACACCGGAGCACTGCGCTTTGAGCCATTCATCACACAGACGAGCAAAAATGAATGGGGGAGATGTGGCAGGAAGTAGCTTGTAGAAAAAGGGACAAGCAGAGATTGAAAGATGTCAATAATATGTTTTTAATATTAAGCTAAAGCAATGAAATGCTCATTTAAACAGTAAATTGGAGGTCCCAGAGGCTATAAATGAAGTAAATCTCAAAAGTTGAGTGGTCAACTATTTTGACAGCGTGAGCTTAAATTACCTAACAGCTGAGTTAATAACTGTTCTTTTCTGTGCAAGGAAGAAGTTTTGAGGCAGCTGCCTTTCTTTTTGGAGTTGTGATGATAACAGCAAGGAGGTTATAACAGTTTTAAAAATACTGAGAGGAGAGGAATCGATGAAGGGCTGAAACCCCTATGTTGGGGTCTGGGTGCACAAACAGACCCCATTGGTCCTGGCCAGCTTCTCCTGGGGCCTCTTCCCACCCCTGCTCTTGGCTTGGGCCTTGGGAGTGAGGGCATCTCCAGATTGTTGGTGCCGACTGGATGGGCCCATGCAGCCTTGGCTCCGTCTCTGCTGTTGGCCCCATCTGCTTTTGCTCCTGTCTGGGACTGTGCTGTTGATGCACCTCAAGGGGTAGTTGGACTTCTCAAGGTGCCTGGCTTTGGTGGCCTATTCATTCTGTGTATTCAGCCCATGCTGAGTGCCAGTACGTTTCCTGCCGTCCCTTCCCAGGCCAGCTTTTGCCCCCATGCACCAGGGGCATTGACTGCTTCTTGGATGAGCTCAATTTTGTTTAAGAGATTTCCTGTTGTTGTGGGGACCAGCACAGGGCGACACTTGGTTTCTTCAATTCTCTTCCATGATATGTTCGTTTTCTGGCATCTTGCAACACATGTGCACCTTGTCAAGTGTTACTGAGAACTATTTTATGGCCTATGATGAAGGGTAGCGTTTGGGAGTAAATGTTCATTTGAACTTTCTAGACTCAATATCTATAGTGCAAATATTTTAGAGTTGAGGAAATGGGACTCTTGACCAAGAGACCTCAGTGCTGGTTTCCCAGAAAATCAGAGGAGGAATTCCAAGGGAGAAGCGTCTTTCTCCCTTCTCCATACCAGGTATGTGAGCTGGTGCATGCTCGGTATGTAGCATTGGRACAGTTGTGATCTGCTCAGATGCAAAGAGATGCTTCCTGGCTACTTGCCTCCAGCRAAAGCAACCTAAACCAAGAGGCTGGCAAGTGGAAGAGATTTGGTGCTGCTTCATCCCTTTTGCAGGTGGAAAGCACAGTCAGTGGTAGAAGGAAGGCTCTGCCATACCAAAATCTAGTGCTGTGTGCGCGTTGCCTTGCCCTGCGCCTCGCTTGGGTTGTCCTAAGTGGCTGCGTCCCAGAAGGATTTTAAAACCTCTCCCCACACAGCCCCTGTGCGCCGGGGTGACTCCGAGCTGCCCCGGCAGCAGAGCCCCAGCCAGGACGGGAACCACAGCGCCGGCTGCGCGGCAGTGCCCGCCTTTCACCTGGCTCCAAGCAATYAAGTGCTATTTAAAAACAAACCTGTGTTTTGAAGGGGAGACCTGGTAAAATCTTGGTTCTGCTCATATTTGATATTACAGTAAGTTCAAAACAGAGTAAGATGATTCTTTTTAAAGAGTGAACAAATGGAAGGGGAGAGGGTGGCAGTCTGCCTGTTCTGCAGCATTAGGATCAAAATACAAAAAAGGTGGAGGAGAAGTGGGCCATAATTAATTTACCAGGATGCTGTAGCTCTCATTTCACTTTCCTACAGTAATAACTAAATGAAAATCCAGATTGTGCCTGAGCACATGAAGAAATAAACAGTTCCTGTGCCTTTCAGAGAAGAAGAATGTATTTCATTTTGCTGCGGGACCTTGTTGTTCCTCAGTTTACTTGGAGATTGCCTTTGTCAAAATAGCACATTCTTTACAGATGAACTAAGCTGTTTTTGTTTTGAGAGGGCATACTTCTATCGTCATCAATACCCTGAGCAAGGCATTTAGTAATTATTATTTTTCTTAAATGACAGCTTTATGCTGACAAAAACTAAACGTGTGAAATCTAGAAGGTCAAGAAGTACTGGCCGTATCTTTTGAGGCAAGTTCTGTGGGTCCTCCAAAAGGATTGTTAACTCCGTGCCGAAGGATTGYGTTGCCCAAAATGCTGCCCCGTCTGAGGGATCACTTAGAAATTGTGGCTCTCAAGAGACGAGAAGAAGTATCTTACTCTTTTAGCACTGTTTATTGCTATGAAAGCTAATGGAAAAATCAGACTTGAAAAAGATGATGCATGGATTCTGTGTACCTAGAGAGGCCTTCTGGAATTTGGTAAAGGATTTAAATCCTTTCTGCTATAGATATCCTGTCTCTTTCATTGCATCTTGTTGCACGTTCTGTGTATATGTGAAGTGATAGACTTTCTATAAAGTGCCACTATTAAATTTTTTAGCTGTTTATTAAATTATTTAAACATTTAGTTGTTTACTTAACTAAATTMATCTCAGTTACATTTCTTAAAGTATAAATAAAAATATTTCCCAATTGACTTAACAAAAGCGTGGCCAGACTTGAGCATCTTGTGACCATCTTGCCCCTTCAAGTGGTCAGTGTATCTGCAGCTTTCTGAAAAGGAAACCATGATTAACAGATACTCTGTGTAGCTTCATGGGCAAATCACTTATTGTGCTTTGACTTTGGATGGAGATTTTTGTTAGTTTGTCTTTATAGTAACCCTCTGCAGGGACATGCTCATTTGTTCACAGAATGCCTATGTACCTCTTGGATAGACATAAAAAAATAGAGAGGATGAGGCAGATCTTGCAATCTACTGCACAGCACCCTTGTCTCCTAAATGTCTTGTTTGCCAGGTGTAATTAGTGATCTTTACAGACGATGCATGAGCACGTTCTCTCTGCAAGTCCAAATTCTGGATAAGGTTCTCTCTAGGCTTCATTCTGAATTGTGCTTGTGTGTGAAAGCCTGGTGGGGGTGTGTGTATGTACTGAACAGGCTGCCGTAAGGGTATTGGAAACTTATCTTTGGAACTGTATTGCGAGCCAGAATATTCTGAAACTTGGCATTCAGCTTTTGGAGTGGGTGCAGTTCATTTAGTTAAACTTGGGTCTGTCTCTTGTACTCTTTTTATAGCTCAGGTTCCCTAGAGTAGAGGGGAAGTACCTCATTGCAAGTGTGTTTTGCCAATACTTGGCAACTAGAACTTCCCTCCACAATTGGAGTTTGCCTCTAACGCCAACAGAGTCCATTTGGAACAATCTGACACTTTAGGAAAGGACAAAAAGTTTTGAAGAATAGTTAGAAATTAAAGGGTAGTATTGGTAACTCATCTATTCATTTGTACATACTGTAGATCGTATTATTAACATATCAGTAGTTGTTTTATTATTATTATACAATTGTATTATTATATAATTGTCAGTATTATTAATGTGCCAGGGTATCCTGTGGCAATCTTAATTCTATATTTTTCACCTCTTCCTGCATTTTCTTTCTTTCACTCAGCTGGTAGAGTGTGGCACTTGATGCTTATTGGGACGCTAATTAGATTCTGGAAACACTTTGCACCAGTGTAGCGCACACACAAATATTTAATGAGGTTTTTCAAGAAATTTAAATGCTTTCTTTGAATAAAATATGTTGTTAGGGTTTAAAAAGTACTTTTACGGCTTTGTGTATGTTAGGGGATTTTGGCATTCAAGTCGTTGTTTGCAGTCCGCGCATACCAAGGCGCGCATATCAGCAGAGCAGAGGTACCAGCAGCATTAAGGGATTGCAGCGGCTGCTCCTCAGGCCTGTAAATCAGCAAAGCTGCAGAGTCAGCACAGGCCCCACTCGAGCAAAAGTTTAAACATCTGTTTAACTTTAGGCATGTGCTTAAGCCTCTTTGACGTGAACGTCTAAGTTAGCGGATTTTGTTTGTTTTTAATAGCTACTCTGAACGCTTTACTTCACTAAGGTTATTCTGTAGGATCCAGGAAGCTTTTCCATCTCCCGGGATGGAGTTTGTTCCCTAAYTTCAGCCTGAATTCACGTCACAGGACAAGATATAGCCATGCAATCCCAAACTTGCCCTTTTTTATTGCTTTCTCTCCACGTGTCAGGTTTGCTGAGGAGGGGAATCAGGGTGCTCCAGCCTAACGGGAGATATGGCTTGTTTGTGCAAGTGTTCCTCAGTGCTAGAGGACCATCTGCCCCATGTCATGTAAATAGCCTGCAAAATGTGAGCTGTGTTTTTCAGGCAGCTCAGTGTGTTCAGCAATATTCAGTGTACAGGCTGATCAGTGCTCATTGGGGTATCTGAGGGACTCTGATTATGGAAACTTGCTGTGGACTTTTTCCTCCTTATTCCTCTAAGCTAAAAAGGTCACAGATCTTCCTCTGTCCTAGTTCTTATGATAGCAGGGTCAGAAACAACCTTGAGGCAGAACTATGGCTGAGAAGGCATAGAGGAAAACATCCTTGCCTTGACACTGGTAGGATAAAGGGAAAGCTGATAGCAAATACCACTGGCCTGTTCACACCTTTCAGCTGAGCTCTCTTTTCTCGAGCTTTGGAAACTCTTCCTCCACTCCACCCAACGTGGAAGAGCTCAGCATTTCCCCACRTCCATTTATTGGTGCTCTGTGGGTTCAGTGTAACGCTCAGCAGTGTGCTTGTCTACCCGTAGAGTGAGACATGTTTGCTAACACCAAGGCTGTGCTTCCAAGCTCCTTTGCTCATTGACTGATATCTTCTTGGGAATTGTTTGCTGGAACTGACTCTTGAAGTTCCAGGAAATATTGGTAGCAATTTCCTTTGTAAGATGCATGGCCTGCAATACCAGCCGCTTCTTCCTTCACTTACAATATACTCCAATTGCATTAAAAACCAAATGTGTAATAGATTTTTCTGTCTTGGAGGTTGCTTAAAAATGTTCTAAAGATATACTGATTCAATTAATCCACAAGATTAAATCCTAAAATCTGAAAGATAAGGAAGAAAATAATGTTGTGAAAGGAACTATATAACAGTACTTGGAGCAAATAGTTCATCAAGACTTAGGCTGGATATGATGAATGGGGCATGCATGAAATKAGTATTTGCAGGTTGCGTGATTAAATCTGGTTTGCTTGCCAAAGCAAAGCTGATTTTAGTCATAGAACTTCCTCTGTAAGTCACGGGTGTCTCTTCAGGTGCAGATGCTGGCAGCAAGACGCTGAGGTAGCCACATACAGGAGACAGACTAATTTTTTGGATAGTTTTGGTGTCATACTTGAAACTAGTTTTATGGCTGAGTATGAATTTAGTAAAGGCAAAATAAAGCTTCTCCACAGAAGTAGGAAGGTGGYAAGCTATGAAGTTCTAGTGTCTTTAGGTGTATCGTTACTGTATTGTTTCTCTGCTTGTGTCCATGCTAAGAACGGTGTGTGGGTACATAGGAAATGCTCTAGTTCCTCATTCATTTGCAACTAATACACTTAGATCTGATAAGACCAGAATAGAGATATAGGAATGACAAAGCTGTGAGTTCTGGCATTTCTTACCTGTACTGCCAAGCTCAACGGGCGAACGGAGAGCAGAGCAAAGGCAGGACTTGAGATAAGACTCGGAGCAATTGGAAACAGGAGTAGCTGCTGGACTTGCTCATAGTGTACGGTGACATTCAAAGTAGTAAAGGAAATCATTAAGGACAAGTATCCCCCAGCAACCCAGAGCGCAGGGAATCTGGTCCTTTGGTTGGAGTTTTGCGTGAGATGGTGTGAGGAAATGCAGACATTGAAAGTACGAGAGATGTTATCAGTGAACCATCTCCTGTTAGATGCGACCTGTGGATTCTGTTAGACCAACCTATATATACTTTCTTGACCAAAAAAGACCATWTTCTTCAAATGTACCAGGTCTCGGACTGCATCCCAATCCTTTTGAAAAAGGGAACAAAAAAGAAGGGATCAAAAAATTAGGAAGAGAATATTATTTTTAGTCCAATGCAAAATGCTCAATTTATTGGACCTTCACCTTCACTGGTACTAGCTATTTTCGAGGTAACAAAATTCTCTGCTAGGCTTTGTAAATGTACAAAGAGACTATCTGATTTCCCCTCTCTGTACAGAGGCTGCCAAATTAAATATTTGCCCCCTTTGAACTGGCCAAGCAGGAAGGCAGCACTCGAAAGGAGCATGAGCCATGTGGGCCCTGCCACCGGCCGGGCACTTGCACTACCCTCTGCGAACCGTGCCGAATGAATTTGAAGTGAACAAGCTGGGCCTCTGTTAGCAGAAAAAACAAGTCACTTAAAGCTATTTATGCTTAAGAAAGACAACAAAACACACACACTTACAGCTAAGAGAGAACTCTGCTTGAGTAACGTTTTGGATAACTGTCCTTGCTCCAAGTCTGCCAACTGAGATACAGTATCGTTAGGTTATAGAATGAAATTCTTGAAGTCTTAAAATGTATTGATTTCCTCTAAAATACTGCTGCTCTAGTAAGTATCCTCAAGTGCCTTCCAAACAGTCTTTGAAGTGCTGTGATAAATTGAACAAATATGACTAAACGTTTCTTTTTTTTTTCCTGATTCTATGATCTTGTGCCCCTTAAAATGCAAACACTTCCTTTTTAAAATGGCAGCTAGTTCAGAAGAGGGTCCTGTCTCAGGAGTACTTGCTGGCAAGAGAGCTACTCTGTAGGGCTTCTCTTCTGACTCCTAGAACATAATGGTTTCAAAGACACAAGGAAAAGTCTCTTCATAAAAGAAATAATTCTTTTGGAATTCATCTTTGGAATTCATCATTCCTTCTTTGGAAGTCATCTCTACAAAGTTTTACTGCAACCAGAGCCCAGAGCAGGTTACAAACCCCACCATTAGTTCCCTGGGCTTTTTATTTCTGCAAAATCACGACACATCAATTCCTCTGGCCCCATCAGAGGAGCTGTTGAATGGAAACCCCTTAAAGCGCCACATTTAGGTTCACTCTAACTCATGACCCTAGGAACTTGGCCAGATAGGGGCCCATCGTGCTGATATTTTCACAGCCCATCACCCCTGGGGCTGCAGTGCCAAATGCGAGAGCCTTGCGAAGGCCTCGAGAGGCGGCTGGAGCCCCCCTTGCACCTGCGTCCCGGCAGCGCCGCCGCTTCTCGGCGAGCAAGAGGCAGTCGCGGGTGTCTGCTGGTGAGCTCCGGCTCCGAGACACACCGGGTCAGGAGAGTTCCTACCGTGCTCAAACTGAACAGGGCTTTCACACTTCCTATTCGGGAAATATTTTATTTAAAATAAACTCGGTGCTTCACTGAGCCTAAGCCCAAAAGCGACAGGTCTACAAGCTCATTAGGATTTAGATTTTCATTTATCTATTATCACTAGAGCTACCCAGAAAACTTTTTCAGTTTTGCTGATGCTTCTTCAGGCCCTTTTAATAGGATGTCTCCTGTTTCCAAAGCATAATATACGGCTAACAGGAAAAAATACTGTAACCTTAGGGTGTGCCATAATTTCCTCCTCCAGCCTTGCTTACCACAAAAAGTAACCTCGTCATCCCCCCGCTAAATAGACAGCTGAAAAATTCAAAATTTAAAAAAAAAAAAACCAACACAGCCAAAAAAGTCTAATTTGCCCCAGCATTCTTTTTTTTTGGGGATTTCTCAGGATTTGATGTATCTATTTCCTTTTTATTTTCTTCTCCAAGTCCATGTTTTCTGGTTTTTGGGGTTTTTTTCAGCTTTTTTGGGATCTGACCAATTTATTAATATTCTTGTCATAGCATGTCCAGAACCTAACAGTAATCCAGCTGTAGCCTTCCCACTGCTGCATGTGTGTTGCAGCAACGTTGTTTCAGCCCTTTCTTTTAATTGCATCTGTCAGAACTGGAGATTCACAGTCAGTTTATAAGGATTTCAAGCCACATAATCAAACTTTAAAGGAATCTTTAAGATATTCCTAAAACTGCTACAACTCCCTAGCTTGGGAGTTATGGAGAAAGATCAGTGGCAACTACTGCTTGTTGCTACTGCATTTTCTTGCTGTTTTCTAATAAGCCTTTTATCAAAACGTTAGTTTCTTCTCACCCCAAACAGACCCCTTTGCCTTTAACATGTTACTTCTGGGTTTCATCCTTTTGTCCAGTGCTAAAGTGTACTCTTTTGAGTATTTATTTCTTTTCATTTTACCTAAAATGAAAAAAAAATGAAAGAGATACAATATTGCCTGTAACATGTTATAAAACACATGGAGCTTAAAATTGTCTCTTGCAGGATTTCCTTTCCCGCCCCCCAGACACCATTAGCAGCGATGCTCCTCTTTTGGCTAATAAATGCCTACCAGGGTAGCTGCATGTCCTGCTGCTGCAAGGAGCTTCTCAGCACAGTCCCTAGCAGRAGAGCTCGAGTCACTTACAAAGTTGACCAGAGGTATAGCTGACGTTTTTGGTTGCTATCAGCTAGTGCTCTCATAAGGCCATAGCCAGTGTGAGTGAATGTAGGAGGAAACAATACATCTGCAGACACTGGCAGACAGAATCGCTTGCCAAATTTGGCCACAGTTCCTTTAGATAAATAATTTCTCAGTGACGTGCTGTGTTGAAACTATATAAACAGCAGAAATTACTAAGACCTGGGCCCCAGGGTTTTGTGGGTTTCAGGATTTTCTGCAATCACTATTCTGACATCTGCAAATATTTTTCTTTAACAGCTGATGCCAGAAACAGAGCAATATTACCCTCAGATTGTACATGTTAAAGATTCTAAGTATATAGAAATAATTGCTGTTCAGCCCCAGCCCTGGTCAGGATCTCTGCACTCTCCTAACTACCAGCTTTTTAGTGAAGGCTTTTTAAAAGTTACCAGAACAACAACCTCCTTTGAAGAGTGGATTGTAACCTTTTATAGCAGCAACTCATTAGTATTTCAAGGAATGTATAACGGAAAGATATTGCACTAAACTTCAGCCCCCCAAAATTATCAGGCATATTTAGAGAAGTAGCTGTTGCACATTATCCTGCCTGTCTAGCATAGTGAAACTGCGGGTTTGAAGTTACTGAGAGCTTTTTTTCCTACTTAGGACCAGCCAATAAACTAGCTTATAACCCTATAGTAAGACTTCCTTGATAAACAAGGTGCTTCCAATTTAGTATCCAGATGGACTATACCTAGCTGAAAAGTACTTTCTATCATTGAAGGATTTGCACGTGAAACAAATCTGCACATCAATATGTATGTTCCTGAACAGCAACATCCCACAGGGCTCTACCCAGCCTCTACCCAACTAACTCTCTTCGTTACGCAAGCATTTCTAGACAGTCTTCTGAAGTTATAAAAACAAATCCTTTATTGAACAAATGCTCAGGGAAACTGATTTTCACAAATGGAGATTGACACCTATGCAGGGTCACAGGAGAGAGGCTGCAGGCAGTAGTTGGTTCCCCGTGTCTCCCTGCAACTCCAGGCTGTGCAAAATGCATAGCTGCACTTGCTGCTATTGCCTCTGTAGGGAAGAACAGAGTGGGGAAACTGTCCTTTTGAAGCAGTTACCTTCCTTCTGATGATACAACCTCTACCACTTGGCCCCTCCTCTAGCAACATTTCTCAAGTAAAAGTGATTGCTGAAAACAATCTGAACAAACTTAACACTTTGTGTCTGATAATGTTAATCCAGAACAAAGGAAAGGTATAGAAGGATAGAAAAGAGTTTCTGAAGCACTTTTCTCATTTCAGTTATACTTTAAGGCAAACTTAAATTTTACCAGACTATCTTGAGAAATAAACCCTGAGCTTGTAAAGCTCTTTGGTGCAGCTTTTGATCAACATTGATCTTCCTCACAGAAGAGGTATGCACAGTAATAGCACCTTGAAAGTGTCCTAGGACAAAATCATACTAGCAGTGTTATGTAACGCTTACACTTGCAAGTATTTGAGTGAATTATCTTGTATAGTTGGACTGCAAATGTAAGAGCTCACTAGTTCTGTGCACAGTGTAATGCTGTTTCACTGAGTGTAACTGTTAAAGGCAACAAGGTAAGTGTAACTACTCTGTATCTTATTTTCACATAAAAAGATATCAAAACAATAATAAAATATGGTATTTTCTCAAAGTTCCATATTTTTAAAAAAAGGATGCAGCAAAGCCTCTTTTGCCGTTATTCTTGTTGCAGGGTTTAAGTCCAGTAACTTATCAAGTAAGTCATATGCGTCATCAGGAACGTGATCCCAACCTTTCATGTCTATTGCCTTATTCTCCAAAGCACCATCACCTTCCTGACAGCTCTGTAAGTGCTCAACTTCTTTTCCGAGTGACTTTGTAGCACAATGTTTGTCTATTTCCAGTGGCAAAGCCAGGTCGTTTGGAGAATTGCTGTGCGTAGCACCCTTGGATCTGGTAGAGCTGCTGTTTGTTCCTCTCAGTTTCTCACAGAGGGTTCTTAAATTTTGTGCTGGGACCTCTTGGGTACACAGAACTGACTTGCCTAAAAATAATTTAAAAACAAAACAAAACAAAAAACACCTTAGAGCAAACAATATTTTATTATGCTTAGTATTCAACCATGACTTCCAAGTCTTGTTTCAGAGGCATATTCTTAAGGCATAACTGACATCAGTTCAAGTGCCATCTTTCAAAAAAGAAACAAACACCCAAACCCCAGGCGTGTTTTACAGCAATGGCCCCTTTCTCAGTGTTTCCACCAAATGAAGCCAACAGGATACAGTGTCAGTTCTGCTGTGAAGAAAGCTGTAAAGCTCCTTGCTTGGGTTTGCTCATACTATTATGCAGTGACATGTTGTCACCCACCCTAACAATGTACACGGCATCTTTTTCCATTCCAAAAGTCATCTGATTAGACTGCGCTGGGTGCTTATTTTTTTCAGTTCTGTTATTTTCATTCCTGATCGAAGTAGCTCTGCTTGGAAAATGAGAATTAAGGGCCGCCAGTTCTGCTGATAGGTATCAGGTAGCGCAACATTTGGCTTGCTAACAATTAGGGCAATGAGGTATATATATTCTTTAAAAACAAAAACAACTGGTTTTTCTTTAGGGGGAGAAAGAAAAAAAGCAAGGCTGACATCATCTAAATATTAAGTCATATTGACTTAAGACTCCAAGGCAAGTTTTTGCATGAATAGAAACATTATCTCAAGAATCCTAACCAATTCCAAAAGAAATCATTAGTTGGCAAATTTCACCTGAAGTAGCCCTGATGTAGTAAAAGACATTACACAGTCAGGCAGGGTACACCCTCCTGTGACAAATTATATAATACTGCCAACAATTGGTAGTAATCTACAAATGCAAGAATTTCTGGTTTTATAGCTTTTATAATGCGGCTGAAGTGGCTCTCAAAGCTAAAAATTTACCTTCTTAAAGGAAGATAAAAAAGTGCCTTTTAAGTCACTGTATTGTATAGCAGACCAAGCATTCATTTTCCCTTTTCCCCCATAATTAAGGTTCACATACCAAAAGTTTTAGCAGCCTGAATGGTTTCTCTGGATCCACGAACTGTCATTATTTGTGCCAAAGCAGTTAAATCATCACTTGCTTTGTAAAATGGATACCGTCCACTAAGCAGAGAAAGGAATATGATTCCTGCAGACCACATGTCGATTGCTGCAATTGAAAGAGATCTTGGTAATAAACAAACTCACAGCTTCCTCACAAATAAACTCAGCTTTCTTTAAAAAGAATTATGACCAGAAAAGTTGCTAACAGAAGAAGTTACTTACTGACTTTAGCCACATAGATAACATTTCATCAAAGAGTGAAAATTGCTATAATTAGATATAAAAATAATTTCTTGCTTTGATGCAGGGGAAATGTTTAATTTTTTCTGCAGAATTGCTCGCATGAGTAATTTCACTTGCAAAACTTTAAAAAAAGAAAGAAAAAAAAAAGAAGCAAGCAATGCAGCGTGTGTTTGAATTGTGAATTAATCCTTTCACAAGTGGGGTCATTGAACTAAGTTTTAATTATTATTTAAGTTTGCTTCACTTGAAGAAAAGATCATATTAGATCATAAAAATAATCTGCAAGTGAATGTGAATCTTATTTTTTAGGAGGTTGAGGTTGCCAAACAAGGCACTACTGAAAAGCTTCTTATTAGACTATACCCCCTCACTTGAAATCACTTGACAAGATAGCCAGTTTAGGAGTGGTAATAGTGAGAAGTTATTCGTCACACTCACTGCTTTACAAAGAGCACAGAGAGTACTCTGGGGAAAGACGCCAAAGCATGATGGAAACTTCAGTGCTGAAAGTTATGAAAATACCTGTCTGCCATAATTTTTTGGCTCACTAGTTTGCCTGTTTTGAGTGAAAGCAAGGAAAGTGAGAGAGAATTTTCTGAAATGCTGCAGATAAAAATTAACAGTTGGAAGATAAAGCCAGTTATTTCCCTCAAAAAAACCCCAATAATTAATTTGCATATTATAGCTAGAAAATATCAGCACAAGACTCTGAAGAGACTTCTAAGTTGACTTTTGTTACAAAAACAAATTTAAAAAAAATAAATCCGAGCTAATTACAGGCACAATTTGCAATGAATATTGCATTTTAATAGTTTCCCTTGAAAAATTTTAGTAGTAGCATGTCACTGTTGAGCAGATCATGCTAACTTTTTGGAGCAGTGTATATCACCTCCCTTTTTGCTGCAGATCTCACAGCTATGATCCTCTGTGTTGAAGGGGCTGCTGGAGCTGAGCGTGGCCCTTGTTGTGAGCCTGTGGTAGTCGGGTGGCTCCAGGGAGCCAGCTGGGCCCAGCTGGTCACTTGGTCCCCGCACAGAGACCAGACCCAGTGGCAAAACTGGCACAAGCACAAGGAGGCGCCTACAGCAGTCCCAGATGGAAGTGGGCAAGCAGATTTGTTAGCTCAAATATGACATGATCTCATAAATATTAGTATTACTGTAGCAAATTCTAATTAAGCCCCTTGCTGACACAGTACAGAAGCTCCGCACCAGCGACTCAATGCTCTTAGGGGTGTCAGTCTGATTTACACAGATTTTCTATAATCCTGTTCTCTATTACCCTAGAGAACAGAAAACTGGCTGAAAGCGTATTTAAGACTACTGTGTGTCTAAGATTTCCTAGGTATGTCTTCTTTCTGCCTGAATTCTGTCTAGACAGCTTCAGAGATTGTCTAAATTTGTCCTGGTTTTCTGGATGTCTTCTAGCCAATGAAGTCGGCTGTTATAGCACAGGCTCAGCAAGTCCAAACAGGTTGCCATGCCTCTCAAAATCCCAGTCCTGCCACAGCCCAGATGATGTTTAAAAAAACCCCATTAAACTACCTGAAGATGTGCTGACCAAGTGTACAGTAAGTCTACTTGGAGTGTGTATATACACTTTATTTAAATTAAGTGTTAAAAACGGCCCATTTTCCCAACAGGTATTAAGCAAAAAATGGATGGAAACCATTATTTTAAGTCCACTTTTTGAAGACATTTGTATTTATCTCCCTTTTTCAGAAGTTAGAACTCCTAGCCCTGTATCTAATGCTTAACAGCTTTGCTTTTATTTGGCCCTTCATTCTCTAGATAGGCACAGCCTCTCCCATCTTAGTTGCATCAGCTAATACATTAATTACCTTTTTTTTTCCCCCCTCTCAAATTTACTAGGCTACTAGAACTTGCTTGCTTGCTAGCAATTAAACTTTAGTTAAGAAGGTTATGAAATTTTACATACCAGCCTCTAAAAAGCACTAGCAAGAAGCAGAAACAGTCTGATAAGAAGCAATATTGACTAACCAACTCTTAAAAATGCATTTGCAATCATCATGTTAATTATTCTTGCCACGAAAGCAAACTATATGTGACAGTCCCTCTAGAAAATTCTAATGTCATTCACATCCCCAACTACTTTATTCAAGATTTTTCATTTGGCAAAGCCAAAAAGCTTGTTAAGACTTACAGTTTTGTTTCTTTTTAAAAACATATGATAATGACTACTGTGTCCTACCCTCCAGATAAAGATATATTCAAATTTCCAATTCAAAATAAAATAATCTTAGTTTTTTCTTACTCTAAATAATGAACATCTAGCAAAGATAAACAGGAAATGCTTGAGCAGTGATAGAAAGGATGATAAAAGAAACTTCATATGTAAGCAGAAAAATCTCATAAAAAGACAACATGATATAAATAAATGGAGTCAAAAATGGAAAAAAGGCAGGGTATTATGCAGTACCTGTTGTCTGAGTGGGGCACTTTGTTAATACTTCTGGTGCTCTGAATCCCGGTGTTCCTGCCCTTGGAGCAACTTGCTGACGCCTTTTAATAAAACAGGGAAATATGTTTAGAATATAAAAATGGATAAATAAATTCTAGTTATAATAATGTTTAAAATTACTTTTAGACTATACTTCTGTAAGATGCATTAACAGCTTAACCCTGTTCTATTACGGTTTTGTACAGCTTTAAGTAAGTTAAAATGATCTATCAGAAACATTATCCAGCATATGGTAACAGTCTTATTATCATATTAATCTATTATCTAGCATTTTGCATGCTTCTTTAAAGACAATTTTAGTTTCATTCAAGGACTGCATAATTTTTGCTTAAACACTTGTATTCACAGGCAACTGTGAACTTAAGACTAATTAACCAAAGGCAAAAAATGCATTAGGCTCTTGGAGTGGGAGTTCTGGTTTTATAGTAACCAGTAGCAAGCTAAAATTTGCTACTTCTGAGCACAAGTGTTCACAATAATTTAAATTTTTGTTAGCTGAACTAAAAATGTGAGATTATTCTTACTAAAATATATATAATCTTCTTTCTAGAGACGTCTTGTATATACTCTCTAAAGTACTTTACTTCTATGGGCCAAGTCTAGTTTCAGACTTATTTTTCCTCATATCTGATACTTCAAAAGTATTTGATATCACTGTAGTTTGTCAGTATGGAGGGAGACTCCACAATTTCATAACTGTCCCTAGTAAGGTGACATTTTTCTAATGCAAAAATTGAGGACAAGAGATGATCATAGTTAAAAATAACTGCAGAAAGATGGATTTGAATTGAATATTCAGATTCTTTGATGTCTTTATTAAACAAACACTATTGCTTAAATTAACAAATAAAAAATGTTGTCCTTTTTCTCCATTTCTTAATTTCTGGAATACAAACTGCTTCTGAGAGATATTTTTACCTGAAGCTCTCAGAGGGCGAGTGTCCAATCACTAAACTTTAATCCAACTGGCATGGTGTAGGTCTATTAGATAACTAATAGATTAAAAAGCAGATTCCTTGTCTAGTCTAAGTGTGTTAATTAACTCAAGTGACTTACTAAACACAGGTAGGTAGACAAATACTGAAAAGAACAGATAGCAATCAACCAATTATTCTATGAACTATGTTTCTTTAAAAAGAGCATACTCAAGTGTTTTAAGAGTTGCACAGATCACATGTTATCTTTCACCTACTAAATCAGCTGTCTAGTAAATCTCAGTTTCTAATCTTATTTGACAGCATAACAGACAATTTTACAACAGTATCAAAGCAAATTACCTTGAAAGGCAAACACTGCAAACTCTGTCTGTTGCGTAACAGTCACAGGTCAGGTTCGAAGGACAACTACTGGCAGCTTTCCTGGCTGCCCCGTTGCTTACTGGTTTAGTAGAAATAATCTTCTTCTTGATTACTAACTTCCTAGATGAAACATCTATTATCTTGGATTGCTTTATGAGCTGCAATATAGATATTTTAGAGTAAGTGAAATATATAAGAAGCTTCCCTTCCTGCATATGCAATTCCATACAATAGGACAGAAGGGCTAAGCAGCAACAAAATGCAGTCTGAGGACACAAGACAGCAAACTTTTCCCCCAATATTACAACATCAACAAAATACATGATGAAGTTTTCTGTATGTCCTTAATTTCCTAACAGTACTTTAGAACATATTTTTCAATGATTACTAGACATCAATGGTCATGGTTTTCTGAAGTTACAACATGATTTGTATTTTTCAAGCTATTATAGTGGTTCCAGAATTCTTCTGGTTCAAACAAAAGAGAAAAGAAACATTGAAGCAACACTCTGGCAGGTAACTCTGATCCTACCAAGAGGTTGCTGTTGGCCAAGCTCTCTAATTTAGTTGGGGTTTCCCCTTACCACTCTCTTGCATTACATTTTAATTATAAAATGTATAGGAAAATGTTCATTACAGATTGTTTTCTCTCTTCAACTGTTGAATACAAAGGAGGTTTCACAAGATATGTTTATATGCATCTCAATTACACAGATAGTTGTGCAGAAAAATACATTAATCAACATACGAACAAGATAAGCTAGGAAGATAGTTATGTAACTAGCTCCTGAAGTTTCAAAGAGAACTGAACAAGAAATGAAAAATTCTTCAAGCCCTTCAGTAAGGGCACACTTTAACATTCTGTTCAAAAACTTTTAAGACTGGATGCTAGCATCCTGTGGACCTATAGAAAATTACTTCTATAACTTCTCAAATATGAAGCTGATTGCTCTTACTTATGAGTCATTTTTCTTACTTTTGTACTAGGGTTCTCCTGGCCTGTGGAAACAGAGACATTGAAATTCCTCTCTCCAAAGACAGAGCGCTGGACAGAATGGTGCGCAGAATCCTCCTACAATACCAAGAAAAGGACAATAAGGATCATATTTAACACATCAGCTGGATTCTGACAGTTCTAAAAATAAGTGTGAAGTGACATAAAACCAGAACAGCTGCACAGCAAGTCACTTTAAGGTATTCGTTTACTTTGGATGTAGCAAACATTGTCTAGACAGAACAGTAAACATGCTTACAAAACAAATCACACCTCAGAAGTGCCCCAAGAAAATTTGAATGTTATCTGTACTCTATTCGTTATGCAACTAAGGAGCTGAATGTAGATGAATAATTATTGTGTTGAGGAGGACTTTCACACCTTGTCACTAAAATATTAGTATTTCAGAAAGATACGGGGCTGTCTGAATAATAACCCATGAGGATTTTATACAGCTCTGCCACAGTGTATTATAACTAACAGATACTGAATGATGCTGATATAGTATTACATAAACTAGCTACCTCTATGTGCAAACCTTGTTTCTGTGCGTGTTGCCATCCTGCAAGATACACACACATAGCTTTTGTTCAAGTATTGCATCTCCCCCTGTTGGATGAAGGAACACATTAAACGTACAACAATATTAATGAAAAAGACTGAGAACCTTTCCTCCTCTTCCTTGCTTAATCTGTGCTTTTGAGAGTAAGCTTGACCTCTTATCGGATGCTTTTGATGCTGACTGTTGAGCTATCTGCTTAGATGCTGTGACACTGACAGAAACACCATTTCCCAAGGTTGTGGTGGGTTTACTTTGCAAACAGCTTCCCTGCTGGCCTTCAGACTGGGCAGTTTTGAGAAGTTCAATTTTTGTATCAGGGGTTCCTTGTGCCAAGCCAAAATCTACCAAGGCATACCTAGAACACACAAATTTAGAATTAAGATTTACAAATTATCAACCAATTCTACTTTACAGTCATTATTTATTCATATTTCTTCCATATTATATTCAAGATGTTACTTATCCATAGTTTTCAGCATTACAATCTTATTTTCCTCATCCTTTTTTCATATCTTACCTATCCCATACCTACCTTAAATCGACATCTCTTGTCCTGAAATCTTATAAAATGTATTCTTCCTCAAATAACTGTGATAAAAACTATTTTCAGCAGCTCCTTTCAGGGTCCTCCTAGTCCTACAGCTCAGAACTACCTCAGCCAGCTAACTACAAGCAACCTGACTCTTACAGGACTCCCATGGACAGAGGCTCAAATGCCACAGTGAAAATGGACGGACACTTTAAAAATGCTGAGAGCTTTGCCCAGCTGCAGGTGATACTACTGCAATTTACTTGTCTCCAAACAGGTAGGACTACACTACACATGCAAAGAAAAAATATCTTTTTTAGTTTTAATACATAAGCACATGTCACGCAGCTGGAAGTAAAAAAAAAAACCCTCCAAGGCCTGATTTACTCTGCCAAGGCTCACATTCTCAAATGAGATCACAACATTCAGCTGGGCAGACTTACTCTTTTAGCTGCCTGTTGTAGAGGAAGTTACTGGGCTTGACGTCACGGTGAACAATACCAAAGTGATGAATGCGCCTCAAAGCTTTGAGCAGGTTAAACATGTATTCTCTCACTTCTTCAAAGGAGAGAGAATTCAAAATGTCCTGAAAGATTATTTGGATACTGCAATTATGCAACTGCTTTTTTAATGAGAAAGCTTTACTACACATAAAAAGGTCCGAGACTCACCAGGAAGGATTCATGTTCCAAATATGGCATAACAATAACCACATGATCGTTTTTCCTAAAGCAATATTTAACTCCCATAACATTATCCTGTCCCCTGAAAGAAAAGTAATGTCACTGAATAAAGACCAAGAAAAGGGATGCTAATTTTCCTGTATTTCTTAAAAACTTCCTACTTTCTTTCAAAAAAAGAATTTTTGATAGCAGTCTTAGCAACTGTCAGTAAGTAGATGGTTGTCATCTCCTTTCTATGTTCCATTTTAGTTCTGTAGTTCGCATTGAGTGCTCCACAGATTACCTGGGGGGCCATAGATTGCAGTTAAGACTAGTTGCTTAGATTCAGGACCTAATTTCCTTGCTAAGAACTAATTTAAGGTACTGATATTCAAACCACATGCTTTGTCTTCAGTACCCTTTGGCAATATGCATTCATTTTAAACACATATTTTCTGAGGAAGACATTTTTTTTCCCCAGCCATTTCAGAATTGGAGTAATTCTTATCACACAGTCACACTACAGAATTTCTGAAATGGAAAATTAGAGCAGAAATGAGAAAAGGACTTATTTACTGATCCACTATCAGCAAGACATCCATTTTTTACTTGCCCTTTCTATAAAGAATACAAATTTGCATGGCTAGAAAAAGCTAGAGCAGTAAAACAAAACAAACTGAAACCTAAAAAACACACAAACCAGAAACACTTGTTTATGTACCCTGCTACCGTGAGGCACTGAAGCTCAGCAGCAATTCGCAGAGGGTGACTAGTTGGAATCAAGTGCTTCAGAGCCATCTTTTCTTCATATCCTGCTTGTAGCTGTGCTGTGGCCAAGTAAACAGAACTGAAAGTACCTGTAAAGAAGGGGGAAAATGTTCTCTTCAGCATTTTAATCAGTTCATTTAAGGTATTGTAGAAGTGATCTATCTATTCATGGTCCTGTAGGGTACTTAAAATTATCTCAAAAGCAGATTCGAGGAGAGAAGAATGCATTTTTTGCCACTACTAAATTCAGTGATCTTGTATACAAGACTTTTACGACAGTGAAAATGCAAATGTAACACTGTCTAACTTGCCTGGGACACAGAGCTCTTTGAATGTAAATTTCCTATCTTTGATTTGCTTTCTTGTTTAGGTAGCTTACTTTCATCTGACATCTAATTCTTCTCTTCCTGCAATGCAAGCCTGCAATTTAATGCTAATCTGGAAAGCGCTACCTTTGCTAGTCAAAGCACTTCTGAAATGGCAACATTTTTCTTAATTCTGATACCATAACTATAATGAAACATTTTCACATGGTGTAACTTTACTATTTGGGGGTTTTTTTCCAGCATTATATAGACAAAAGCTGATATACTCATTTGCAAAAGGGCCTAAGGCTATGCAATAAGCTTAGTTAACTATACTGCAGTTTTTAAGAGACTCTATGAACCACTAAGGAGGTTAATTTAGCACGATGATCTGAGATACCTGAACACACAGGTTAAGAGTCCTTCCAAATGAACAAAGAATGTAATTTTGATTATACTTTAGGTGTTTTTGCATCATGCTGCTTTAACGGTCTGTAAAGGCACATGCACATCAGAATGCCTGCAAGTGCTACAGTGTCTAAGCCCGGGTCCCAACAACAGAACAGAACTGATCATGGCAACAGGAGTTACCAGGTTGGTTCAAGACCTTATTTTTGGTGGTGGGATCTGCTAAAAATGACCTCTAAGTGGAATCCTAATTTTAACATAATCCTGCAGAACTGCTGAAGACATTTTTTTAAAGCAACATTTGCTCCCAAGAACAAAATCAAAAGTAATATTAATGGAGATTTGATCTATCTATATGATCTTATGGTAACTCCAGTCTTTTGGAATTTTGGATCACTGCGCTGATTTGAGCTTTTATTTAAAAAACATTTTTTAATCCATCTCGTTTGCCATCACAGGCATTCTATCAAAAGTAGCTATAAAACAATCCAGCTTCTCATTAGCATTTGTATCCATTTAAAGCGCAGAGTGCAGCAAAACATTTTAAATATCAAGTGGATAAAGTTCCAAAAGGCACTTAGGTCCTTCTCCTGGAAGCACCTAAGAATCTATTTATAATCACACATAGTTCTTTAATGAAAAGTATCTTTAATGGGATCTGCTGAATGTCAGGAATACACAAGTGTTCCAAATGGTGATACTCTATGTCTAAAATAAAGCTTTTATTGTTTTGGGGTTTTTTTAGTAAATTAAAGCAGCTAAAATCTTCCACTTTTCTCCTCCCATGAGATTTCAGTGAAAACAATGCCAGCTTGAAGAACAGTAGTTCTTCAATGTGTAGCTGCATATTTCCATGTAAAAGGAAAAAAAGAATGACATGTCAAGACATATTTGCCTGAATCTATCCCCAAAAAATGTAGTTGTCATAACTAGAACATTGGTCTGGTCAAACATTTTTAAAATACTGAATTTTTAAGAAAATCTCTTTTCCATACCTAAAACACATGTATAAAATGGATTAGAATTCCTACATATTCCACAAGTTAATCAAAAAAAGCACCTAGCTTAAATTGCATGTACTGGGATCTTACCTATATACCTTTTGAGTTAGAAATATCAGAAACAAATGCAAGTTTAAGCAAGGTAAAATAAGACATTTACCTTCTCCAATTTTATCCTTAATTTTGAACACATTTGCAAGTTGTGGCACTGCTTCATAAAGTTTTTCAATATCTTTTTTTATTCCTGCTGTGGGGAAAAAAAAAAAAAGAGGGGGAAAACAAGTTAGGAATTATGTTGCTTGATTCAACATCCAAGCTATATTTCACATAACAAGTTATGCTTCAATTCATAAAAATGCAGATTCATATAAGTGGAAAAAAATAGCAGAGGGAATCTGTCCCTCCTTACATCATTATTTATATATTTTATAATTATATTGTTCTCAATCATACTCTTTTATAAGCTGCTGCATTTTAATAAATTTTACTTCTCTGTCCCCTACCAGTTTCTGGGAGTGGAAAAATATCTTTAGTAAGAATTGAGATTGCAGGTCACTGAAACATATTTTCATAAGACTTGTAATTTGAGAAGCAAAATCATAATTTTTTTTCTGAAAACACAAGAGCACATCCATTTAGATGCACATCAAGGATTAACAATTTAAGGGAAGTGGTGGTGTTACTGATGTGGGTTTTTTTGTTTGTTTTAAGGTCAGCAATGCATTGTCACTTGAAATAGTAACTTCCAAGGAAGATGTTTGTGGCATTTAAGGTGCTGCACTTTGTACTGCAATCACTAGATGGCATGGCAAGGATGCTGTTCACCATTCTTGCTGAAATTACGTAATTTTCCATTTTTATGAATCCTTATAATTTACATATTCTGTATACTGTGCACTAGCATTC
Source organism: Eudromia elegans (assembly GCA_003342815.1). Classification (NCBI taxonomy): domain Eukaryota; kingdom Metazoa; phylum Chordata; class Aves; order Tinamiformes; family Tinamidae; genus Eudromia; species Eudromia elegans. The sequence goes on along the minus strand of PTEX01000126.1, from coordinate 508,918 downwards.
AGTTCTATTGAAGTTGATGGAACAATTACCATTTGATTGGCCACGTCATATTCAAAGTCCCAGGTAATGCCACGAAACATGAAACTAATAAATTTGCTGTTGAACTACATAGTACAAAAATACATCAGTCCAAACATAGCCAAAAAATATTGAAACTTACCAGTTTTAAAAGATCAAGTGATATTCACAATATAATAGCAAGGTTCTTAAACCTACATCTATTTCAGAGTGCTGAAAACTAAAGTCATTGATACAAAAGTATGTAGAGGCTCTGACTAATTTCTAAAGGGGAAAAAGAAATCAAATTGATTTTTGGAATGTTAATAAATGAAATTGTGCATATGCATCTCATCCTAAAAATGAATTAAAAAACAAAGAAATTTTATATAAATATGTAAATCATATTGCATGCACTAAAGGTCTATTAACTTTAAACTCTTATACAAGGGCACTAAGTCATAAGTAATGAGAATAATTTTCAAAATATTGCTGATATGCTAGAAACATAGTACGGAGTTGTAAGAATCCCCAGGCATGTATGTTGAGTCACTTCATACAGCAATAACTCAATTTCTCTCAACAACTGCTACAGAGCCCATCAACTGCTCAGCTTCACCTAACACTCCATTCAGATTCCTACGGCCAAAGTTCAGCGGTAGCTGGGTGACACAGAGTGCAAATCCTGTGTAAAGCACTACCTGCCCAAAGCACTGGGAAAATGTACTAACTCAACACCGTGTTTGGTGTGAAGACCCTGAAAAGCTCTAAATGGATTGGATTGCCTTGCGGTAAGATAGCAGTTCAAACATTATCTGTTTCTTCTGGGCCTGACTCCCTGGTTGTGTGTGTATATCTCCCCATCATTAACAACAACAACAAAATATATATGTGTGTATATATATATGTAACCCTACTCTCAGCATAACAATATTCAACATTTTCTATGAGCAGATTTTAATGCCATTCCTCGACTTACTAGGATGTAAAAGTATTTGCCAGAGAGAAATGAGATAGTCGTTTATTTTTAGTATCGTTTTATTAAATTCTGAACATAGATGTGTAGAAGACTGATAAAGTCTATCTATTTCTACCAAAAGCAGTAACTGTTACATATAAAGTGGCTGACTATTCACATTAAACAAGGATCATGTTTACGTACAGAAAGCCCTGAATCACTAAGAAACCCCAAAACCAGCAATACAAACGTTTATATGAGCACATGTGCATAGTTCAGCTCCTCTGTTATGAGCAAGAATAGTATCTTTATGCACATAATCATATCTAAAGATACTTAAGGATAAAGTTTGTCATTATAAGGTAAATGGCAAAATATTAATTTTGTATACTTGTCTAGTCAGAAAATTTCATTTTTAAGGACTGACTGTTAGGAATACTAGTATCCACTTATAACATATTCTGTAATTAATAATACAGTCGACAAATTGGGACAACTATTGCTGCTCCATATACAAACTTATATTTGATCCTGAAACTTACTGAAGTGAGAAGGAAGCATATCAGCAACAATAAATAGTATTAGCACTCCCTGTTCTGGCACATACCTGAAAGCTTGTTGTTCTGCTCATGCTTCCTCTGGAAATCTTCAGCCTCATGAGGGTGCTGTTCCTCACAAGGGGACTTCAAGACGGTCTCCATTCCAAAACTAACCTGGACTAAAAAAAAGTTCGTAACTTTGAGGAGCACATCTGGACACCTGGGGGAGCAGACATATCTGGTAACACACTTCCTTCTCCATCACACAATTCTTAAAGGGAGATTCAGGGAGTTTGGGGTTTCTCTCTGTTACTTAAAACTACGAAGGCTCACCCATCATTCCAGAAAAAAATAAAACTGAAGCCAGGAAACCCACTCTAACTCCAAGAARAAGGAAAGAGGTTATCCTTCTCACCACAGCAAGAAATGCACACATGCCATCTTGAAATGCTTCTTCCTCAAACTCAGAAATTAAGTGAGTAAGAGTAAAAAAAGCTGCAGTGCACTTAGAATTACTCATAGTGTATAATTCAAAAACTGCTATTTCTAATTCATGGAGGGGAAAGGAGGAAAGAGGCAGAGCGCCAGGGAATAAGCACAGTGATTAGTGAGCCTGGCATCAACATCTATTACACGTTATCCACGTGGAAATCTTCTTTGGTTGTAACTTTGCCAAACTTTCAAAGTTACAGCTAAACTTTTCTACAAGGAAGAAACAGAAAGGATTTGGCTGTTTTCAGCCATGAAGCTGGAAGTGCAGTTTTATCCCCCAAGAACTCTGGCTGCGTTTCATCGGCCGTCCCCACGCAGGAGCACAGTGACAGGCGGCGGCCCCTTTTGGAAGCTTGTCTGGGGAAAAGGAGAAGGGACAGAGAAGGCGAGTGGGATATTTTTAGATATATAAAAAACAAAAGCCTACTGATTTGGAAGCAGGCTTAGGAGTTATGAAATGGAATAATGGGACACTTAGTCAAAGACATCATTAGAGACTGAAACAAAAAAGAGGAAAACTGAGATGCTGCAGCATCACCCGGCCCTCCGAGTCCGGTATTACACAGAGCTGGTGACCTTGCTGCCGAACCACCGGCTCGGGCAGGAGACGCTGGCTGGATCACTGTCTGTTATCACTAAAACACAACATCCCTCCCCACAGGAACGCTGCCGCTGGACTGCTGGGAACAGCCCCGTGTGCCAGGACCAAAGATGATGGTAACGTCTTTTATTTCATCACTTAAGCAGCTTTTGCAGCTCGGTTAAGTCGCACAGCGAGTCTTTCCCTTTCCGCTTGCAGTAATTCCTGGGGTCACAGCTCGCCCTAGGGGTCCCGCTGGGGCCGCCTCGTGTCAGTGCCCCTCGCCAGRACCCCGGGACGTGTCACTTGCCCCACGGCGCTCGGCCGGGCACCGCTCCCAGCCGCGCCTCGTGCCCTCAGGGCACGAACACTTWAGGCCGGCGGAGGGTACCGGCTACGCGCGGCTACGCGCAGCTCCGTGCGCTGCGTGAGCGCGGGAGGCCGCGAGCAGAGCCCACTCGGGCGGGACCGGCACCGGGCCCGCCGGGACACCCGCCCCGCCGGGACACCCGCCCCGCCGCGCAGCGGTCCCGGCAGCGGCGCCCCGGGAAGGGAGGTTCAGGGGTAACGGGAGAGGGGGTCGCTCCGTGACTCACGCACCGCGCGGACTCCAGCGCCAGCCGCGCTTTTGCCTCCGGCCGCCTTTTGCCGCCCGCCACTGCGCAGCCAATCGCGGCCCTCGGCGGAAACCGCCGCCTCGGCCAATGGCGCGGCCGGCCGAGGGGAGGTGCGCGGCTATTGGTTAGCGGGCGGGCAGCGTCCCGCCCACGGCGCGCGCGGGGCGGTGGCGCTGAGGTGCGCGTTTCGCGGCGGTTGGAACCGGCCTGGCCTGACCCAGGAGCGGGGCCTCCCCGCGGGTCCCGCGCAGCTCCCGCCCCCGCTCCCGTCGGGGGGCCCGGCAAGCGCGGCGGGGCCGGCAGCGGGCAAGCAAGAGCGAGCASAGGTTCCCTTCGGCCCGGGCGGGCGCAGGGCTCGACCCGGTCCGCGCTGCGATTTTGCCGCTCGGGCTCTGTGGCAGCACCCGGAGGAGGGAATGGGGGGGATCCTCCTCTGACAAGGCGCTGGGCCCCGTGCGGTCACCAGTCCCCGAGTCTGGGTCTGCTTTGGGTGACAGCGCCCTGTGCAGCTGCATGTGGACTCCATAAGTCTTGTACGTGGCCCATGTGGAACTCCTGCAGCACAGGAAAGGTCTGGGTCTCCTCAGTACTGCTGGATGCTGGATAAGCACTGGGGGCTGCCYGAAGCAGCACAGCATTTGCACCAGCAGTAACGGAGGATGTGTCATCACATGCACAGCATGCAAAATTAGAAGTAAATAGCATCTAGAGTCTGGACTGCACTGTAGCTGCTGGCCATGGCACTGGCAAGAGTGGGACGGTAGTGAAAAAGGTTCTGTGCCTTCTGTGAAAGGGAAGAGATTAGCGGTTTTCAGCTGTTTTGATTTGTGCATATGTAGGCTAGGTTCAGGCCTACCCACAATAGGTTTGTTTCCCTAAGCTATGGTTTGTAGGCTCTTGCAAGGTAACTGTGACTTTGGTGGTCACAGGTCATAGACCTGAAAAGGCCTCAGCTTCCCAGGTGGAAATGTGGTAACCGAGAGCCTCACAAGTGGTTCTTCAGGGCTGCAGAAGCACCGTGGCCGCTACCGTGACTGTTACGGACCCGCCGCGTTGTACTGGGCAAATGGCTGGAGCGAAGCAGCCAGGGAGCCGCTGAACCGCGTCCTGCGCGTGCCAGCGCTGCTGCCGAGAGTGCACCAGGGCTCTGTGGCCGTTGCTTCTGCATCCCGCTGTCCGTTCCTCAGCTATTGCAGGACGTTTGGCCTCAAACTCGGTCAAGTAACAATGACAGGTTCTAGAAAAAGAGGCTATTTGTTTGAATTGCGTTTCGCTGTTTAAAGTGGTAGAGTTTTATTGAAGCCGGTGCAGTTGCGTGCTTATGTTAAGGAATTTGGCACCTCACTTTTTATATATATGTATATTTCCACTCTTTTGTTTTTATTTTACCATAACGACTGTTCTTGAATGCTAAAGGCTAGCTRTCCTGCATTTGAATACACCAGGCCTCTTGCTGACACATGTTGCTCAGCCTCTGGTGTTCATTTGTTTCTGTTTTTTTGTTTTCTCAGCGGTTGTTCTGATTTGCACATTCTGTTAAGAGATCTAATCAGCGAGTTGAACGGCTAGATATTTAGGTAGCTGAAGTATGCTGTCAGCAATCTTAGTTAAGGGTGAGAGTATTTAAGAACGGATTACAGCAAACATGACAGAATAATGCAAGCAAAACTCTTCTTTCTTTTACCCATGAAATTGTGTGTCGGGTAGAAGGATTGCATAAGCGTAAATGAGACCAAACTTGTCCTAGTACTAAAGACAGATGCCATCAATCTAAATTAGCCCTGTAGGATGGCTTACCTGCAATCATTGCTGCACACTGTATACAGTGCATTAATAATTCAAATTAATACTTGTGAAATATCTGGAGATCATTTATGACTTGCTGCCTCCTGGCCAGTTCAAAATTGCAGCCTGCCTCCATGGCCTCCCTTTAGGCCTTTGAGTTCTCATAACATGACCTTAYTTGTCATCACCCTTTTTGCAGTGCTTCCATTACTAGCATTTCTTTGTAGTGATGTCAATACTACCTTTTTCCCCACCTCTGTGATTCAGGTTGTATTCATTCACAGTGAGAAATCCCTTTCACTTTATCTTCCTGGTCCAGTACAATATCTCAGACTCTCTTTGTTCCAGCACCCAAATCTTTATCATTTAGACCTCGTCATTTATCTACATTAATAACTTGTAATATAATCTAATACTGTCTCTTATCTTACTGTCTTACTATTTTTTTTTTTTTCAGTCTGACAAAAATGCCGTTCTTGACACAGGGCTGTATTTGTCTTTCGCTTTTTGCTTCTTGTGATTCTATGGAGGAAGTTCAATCAAGTTAGCCAGGACTCTCCTCAAATGAAGATCTTTTCAAAACTCACCTCTTCGTCAATGTCTTTCTTCATGTGCTTCACAGGAGTGACAGATCAGGTATACTGTTTTCACTAGATCTTCTCTGGCTTGTTTTTCTTATTTTATTTGTAATGAATGTAGAATTGGTAAAGGCGAAGTTTCACTTCTTTTGCTAAAATATGAGAAATGCCCTCTTTTCATTTAAGCTGGGTAAGCAGAAATCCCTTTCCTCTCTGCTGTTAAGGCAGAGAAAATTCTCATTCAGTACTGAGCTTTCAGTCTAACAACATACCCAAGTTAGGAGCTTATCAGAGTTAAAAGAAAAATCTGTCAACCAAATCTGGTAAACATAATGGCATGTTCAATGCTCTGCAAGCCAAACTGCCTTCTCTTGTGACTTTATCTCTCATGTTGCATCTATAGGTTTGGAAGCCAAATGACAAGACAGGCCCATGAAGAACATTGCTTAAGGCAGACAAGCGCTTGCCAAAACCAACCTCTGGGAGCTCTCTGAGAAGAAATGATCAGAATGTTGTTGTGTGATTACATCTACTACTGCCAGAATCTGCAGGTGAATTGAATATTTTTTTTTTCAATCTGCTGACAGCCATAAAAGAATCAGTGCTGACACTGGAAAATGCCTGTTAACCTCTTCTTGGAGCAATTAAGCTAGCTTAAGTCTCCTTTTGCTATGATCCAACCTTATTTAAAAGAGAGGGTAGAGCCAGGGAGATAATTGATGAAAGACTCCACCGCAGACAGCAGCAGGAAAACCTAACCTCTCCCTGCTGCCAAGAACATCTGCTCATAAATTAGAAAATTAGAATTAGAAGTTAGAAAGTACTTGGAAACAATAAGCTGCAGATGCTTATTGCCTTAGCAGTTAACATATGTATGTATATGTATGTGTTTTAATGTGTGTGTATAAATGTGTAARTTCATATGTGTGTAGATAGACATACACACACAGAGTTCTGTTTGAATGGTAGGATTRACTTTTAAGCATATTATTCAGTCTTCTTTAGCCTTAATATCACCTGCTAAAAGTCARCTTCCCAACTTTTAATCCCTCTTTTTGTTTGGAAATAAGATTCTATGGCATTTTTTTTTTTCTCTTTTTAGCACCAGGTTGAGACAAATCTCTTCATGCTATTGTGCCCTTCAGGAATACTGTCAAATTCAATCATTCAGAACTCATGAGTCTTACAGTAATGCAAAGAGATTGTTTTGAAAACCAAGAGACTAAGCGTTTTTTTCTGATTTTTTTTTTTTTTATTTACCATTTCCATAATTTAGTCTTTTTTACTTGAAATTTAGTACTTTATTTCCATGTAAGGTGAGATTGCTAGCTTTGCTCTCTCATGCAGATGAGAGCTTCATGATGCTGCAAAGCTCTAGAATAATACACTTGGATGTGGCTGTGACGGTCTATGGCAGTATTTTCTGATCAGCTAGTACTATCTGAAATGTCAAGAGCTGTTGTGGTGTCAGAAAATAGACCAGAATACAGCAGCCTCTACATTCACACAGAGTGAGCTAAAATAGACATAAAAATGACCTGAGGAAAAGATGCAGAGGAATTCTTGACCTTTTGTAAATTGGGTCCCATCCAAGCAAAATATATTTTAATAAATCCTTTTATTTAACAAAACATARCACCTAAGAATAATGAATGTACCCTGCACCCACATGCTGGAGAAGTTTGCAGAGGACTAAGGAGCCAACTGGCAAGTTTGTGTGGACCCTAATTGTGACTTCTTTTACCTTTACATGAAAATTTCTGAGGATGATTCAAATATGATGTACACAGATYTGATGCTCAGATTTCAAATATAATGCCGAAAAAATGTGGATTGAGATTAAAAATCTCTGTTCACCTGATCAAGAAGAATGAAAAGTGAGTTGGTAACTGTGTACCTAGGACAAAATACTGAATTAAAACCAGCTCTTGAATCTAGCAGAGAGCAATGTAAGAAGAAGTAATGTCTGGAATAAAGCAAATTCAGAGAGTGAATTAGGTGCAGTCTCTGGTAATTATTAATCACTGGAATTAACAGGTAGGGAATGTGGCTTAATTCYTTATCTRTCGATGTCTTCAGATTAAGATTGGATGCTGTCYGTAAGACCGTTCAGCCAAATATAGCTGATGTTGTGTTTGACTATAGCAGGCTCAGTTCAGGGGTAACTGGGTTAAATTTAATGRTGTATAATTTACAGGATATCAGACCAGATGCTCCAGTGTCTTTTCTGACAGCTTTCATTTGAAGTTTTTGAATTTTGTAAGTAAATCTCTATTTTATAAAATCTCTCCAAACTCTATAAATAATTCTTTTCCTACTACCACACYAGCTCTAGCTTTCCTTTCCAGGTATGTCATTTCTTTATTAGACTTTTCTATCACACTTGTTCAGTACTTTAGCCCAGAAAAATACCACTTACAGGTAAACAAAAAATAGCTCAGAAGCGTCAGCTTCTTGTCCCAGCTGCTCAGATTGCTTAGCATCTCAGAGGAACTTCTCAAGTAGCAGGCCTACCCCTTGCTTCTCCGTATCAGCTGGAAAAATGCGCTTCAGCCCAGCAATCTCCATCCAAATCCAGGCCTCCCTAATGAGACTGTAGTGCTGCAGTCTTCACTGGGCCCAGATATCAAAAGTGCCTCAGCAAATGGTTGAGACTATAGCCAAAATCAAGACAATAGAACTGGTCTGGGATTGTGCTTCAGAAAATTGTTCAGCCTTTAAAAGAGGRAAAATCAAAGCTTTCCTCATCTGCAAAATTCMTTAAAAGTAACTTGAATGTTCTTAGATTGGCTGCAACCTTTATGATTGCTCAYGGCTTAGCAAGAATATTTTGCTTGGCCAAAATGGCACCTTCAGCACTGAGGGTGAAAATTGSGATCTTATGCTTATTAGCTGAATTTTTTTCCTTTCCTTGTACTGTATATTATCTTTACTTGAAGCATCTCTTTGAATGTACAGCAGTGCAATTTTCTTTGTTCTCTACCAAAAATTACTATTTTTCTTTTCAGAGTTAAATAAGAGATTCGGTTTCCCTAATAGATATGTAGAAAGCATTGTGCTTTTGCTTCACTATCTGACATAAGGCTGAATCTCGTAACCTCACTTACTGAATAATTGTGTTGTCATTGGGAATACTCACACATGTAAAATGAGCAAGACTCGGCCCTTTGGTCATATTTTTGTAATAAAAGATAAAATGAGATTTTAGGAAACTGCAACTTATGACCATAATATTTATGAGGCTGTCAGGATTGCACTGTAAAAATTCATATTATTTAATTCTTCACTCTGACACTAAAACATCATTTCATTTATATGCAAATAAGAATATACTCTACTGCTGTTTCTTCACTGAAGAAGCTGTTTGAATTATTCACATTTTGTTAATAAAGCTTCATAAATAAGTATTTTTTTCTACTCAATTGGTAGTGGCCGAGGGAGAGAATCTATTTATCAGACTTTGCTATTATGAGCTTCCTAACAAAATATGAAGATTTATGGAGTACATAATTAGATGTTATGTGATTGTAATGAAAACATTGGGTTATCCAGATGACATACTCTTTTCTGTATGCATTTCTCCTTGGTAGAGGCACATTCTGGAAAAAGAACTAAACCCATCACTGCCTTTAAGTTCCAGGAACTGCCTGTGAAAGAAACAAAGCTGTATAACATTTTTTTTTTTTTTTTGGTCTGTACATGCTGAAATAATTTTGCGTAATGGAAGGATGTGTAAGAGCCTACCAGAAATGCCAAGGAGAAACATATGGTTGAAATGGTATGTTGGACTTTATCCAGCTAAGCATTTAAGCATGCACCTAACCTTAAACACATGCGAGGCTTTCTGGAAGCCATCAGCCTGGGCTGTGTGATGTTGTCAGCAGCATCTGCTAGATGGGCACATGTTTTTGGGAGAGCAGCAATGAGCGCTCCCCCATAAGAGCTTGCAGCTACTTTGAATGACCCTGTATTGGACTGAGGGCATCCACAGTCCTCCCTATCCCAACCCACCTGTCTGAATCTCCCCCCCCTTGCTCGGCCACTGGTCTCTGGTATGCACCAGACCTGGCCTGCTGGGCGTCCCTCCAACCCCAAACTGCTGCAGAGGCTCGGGCAGCCTCGGCCCATCCCCAGGGAGGAGCCCAGGGCTGGGGCTGCCCCAGCTGCCCTGCTCCCTCCCTCATGGGGACAGGTCTGGGCAGCAAGTGTTGCCCACTTTCTCTAGGAGTTTGTGTTTTTGCAGGGTGGACTGTAGTAATTTGTTTTCCCAACAGCCTCCCACATTTCTTCAAGTCACAACCCCATTTTTGGAGGCTGTGGATCTCTYTCATATTCTCTGTGAGGAAATGTTTTAGTGCTGTAATTTGGCAAGGCCATGATCCAAGCAGAGGGTTTGSCTTCTACACGAGCTTTCCAGGGCAGAATTTAGTCTCTGCTCTGATAGTTATTTTTGTGCTCCACTTTGTGGTATGCAAACCACAGGACCATACGGCACAACTAGGGAAATATGTGAGCAGATTATGCAACTGCTTCCTATTATAGCTACAAATTATGAAAATGATAAGTGGGTTAAARATAGTGTCACTGTTCAAGAAAGTGGCAAGTCCTAGACACTCATCTGTGAAAACTGAAATACAGTTGCCTGAGAGATGTTTCTAAGATACCTAATGTTAAGAAGACAAAAAGGAAATGAATTTGTTTGATTAATAGCACAGAGAAGGACTCTTAATTATTTTGCCTAACTGGAAAGGGATTCCTCCTAACTTTCCTGAAAAGGGAATGAGTGAGGCAGTAGGGGCAGTTCATACTTAGGCCATGAAAGTTGCTGGCCACATAGTGACAAGCTCATACACTGCAGAGAAGTGAGGTGTTGACTCCTTACTGGTTGCAGTACAGATGCTGTAATAAACTGACGTTTGTGTGGCTCCATGGCTCTCTTAAGATAATTGCTTTCTGTCATACCAGTCTCTTTTATTCTCTATTTTGTCTCTGTGTTAGCAGGAATTTGCAGCAAAATAAAAGAGAGCAATCAAAACCAGATATTTTTATACCAAGTGTGAAGACAAGTAGGAAATAGGATCGGATGGAGGGATTGAAGAAAGCCTTTTAGTGGCGGCAAGTGCAGCTTAGGGACTGTTTCTTGCCCAATACTAGTGCATGTATAACCAAGGATAGAATGCAGCATAGCGTTAATGAAGGGGCAAAAGCACAGAAATATTGCAGCTTTCGTCTKGAGTTGCTGGGGCAGAGCTGAGAAGCCTTCATGTTTGCCCTAGCTACAAGAATCTCTGGGYTGTCGCAGAAACTTGTCTTCTCATAGCCAGTTCCTCTCCACAACAACCCAATTTCCTCTTTTGTTGTTGCTGTTGGTTTTGTGTGTGTTTTGTTGTTTTGTTTTATTTGTTTGTTTTTCCACTGAAATGGACCCTTTGTCACAGCTAGGATATTCTATGCTGTAGAGGCTCTGTTTATCCCAGGGCACTCTTGCGCCGGACTGGCCAATGCAGCCTAATTTTCCTCTGTCTTTAATTGTATTTGTGTATGTGTAATGCAAACCAATGCCAAATACATGTACTACAAATGCATAGTCTTACTTAGTARCATTTGGTTTCTATTCTGTGCTTACATCAAGAAACATGTGAAAATACAAGCATTTCAACTGAGGATAACTTAAAATATCAGACTGCTTATTTCTTAGTGGGAGGTTTCAGTGAGGATGAAATTATGAGAAATAGATGGATAATGGAATGGCAGAAGTAATATGCAGACACATGAGATAGAAGAAGAAGGAAGGCAGGGTCAAGGAAGAAGTCARCAGCACAGACCACAGTGGCAACTGTTACGTTAGGATGGAGCCGAACAAAAGAAGAGAGTAGGCAGCCCATGTATAATATATGTGATGGGAAGGGCCAGATTCTGCCCTGCCTTGCATCAGTGCAACTTCACTGGCTGAGTCCTCTTAACACAATGTCACTTTCAATATGATCTAACAACATACAGGCACGTTTTTATTTAAATCAATGCACAGGGCTAAATTTTGCACTTTGTCTTATACTATTTCTAGGGAATTGTAGTTTCACTCTTCCACTGCTGTTGCTATTATGGTCCTTTACACATTGCTAATTTCTTTTCCAATGTATCTTCTATGAGTAAACATTTACCTATTCCATATTTCTGTGTTTTGCTTCAGTTTCAATAAAAAATATTAAAATCTTCAAATTAAATATCACTTTGGGAAAACCATATGCTACTGCTTTAGCAGTGTTTTACTTTATATATTTTTTTWAAACTTTGGGAAATCCAGGTACATTGTACCCATATATTATGCTAATTTAAAAATATTTAGATTTTCTGTTGTTTTAGTGTTCATGTTTTCCATATTCTGGCTTTGGTGGTGTTAAAGGGACTGATGACAAGAAGGATCAGCTACCAAATATCAGTAAGAAGGAAAATTTACTTTGTTAAGAACATTTATCTTTTCAGATCTCCTCTACTTCTAGCAGTTATATTATTACATTGATTGGTGTGGTTTCAGCCTTTGATTCCACTCATCACCTACAGGAAACTTTGCCTAACATTCCYCTAAACCTGCCAACTTCCCCCAAATTCTAGGCTTAAGGTTTTTCTTGTTTATGTATATCTTATACTAGTTTAGTATTATAGACAGCACTCTTTGTACTCTTTATTTTTATCTGTGTAATGGAAGTAGAATTAAGCTCTCTGTTCAGTGATTTAACAAAGAGTAACAGCACCACTGTCTGCTCTTTCCAATTTGTCTCCCATACTCGCAGCTCTGAAGTGCTACCAACAGAAGAACAAAGAAGTGCAGTTCATAAGAAAACTGTTTCATACCCCTATGCAGAAGAACAAAGCAATGCACACAAAGGAGCGCGTGGCGTTCCCTCAACTGCAGCCGGCCTGGCTGAGGAGCGCCCCAGTCCCGGCGCTCCGAGAAGCGCCGCGGGAGTCCCCAGCACAAAACAGCACTGGGGCCCTGACACCAAAGCAGTCCATCAAAGATAGAAGTTTTATACTGAAAGGAAAGCAATACATATATCACTTAAGGCATCGAGCTTAAAATATTAAAAAGGAGGACAGAGCTATGGAAGGGCAGGTTCTTTTAGAGAATTGCCTTTGGACTGTATTTTAATGTTTTGAAGCTGCTCCCTGAAGCTATTTTATACAATACCCAGTTTTCTCAAGTTGCAGAAGTACTAATGATTCAATGGATGCAGAATCACAGAAAGCTCCTGAATTCTGGTAAGGCTCCCCTCTGCTGCCTTGAAGTCCTATTTCGAGCCAGTGTTTTAGAATTACATAGCACTGCAAAGGAGTAAAATCCCTCTGCAGTATTAGCTGTTACCTTCTTTGAAGGGAATTCGTTTAAACAAGAGAAAGTGCCTGTGTATGATTGAAGTGTATTTCGTAAGAATTGATGAATTATTAAGCTAAAAGTTTGACTTAATGCATCAACTGTAGTAATGAAATGCAGTGTCTTCTTTTGTGTTCAGTATCATTTTTCCCTCTCTTTTTTCAGATATTTCTGGTGGGTTTTGATGTTTAAAATAACAGTTACTTAAAATGTCATGAATACTCAATAGCAATTTGATTAATAACAAGCCCCTCTCCTGGTTTAATAAGGGGCTAATAATTTTTAATATCTTTACAAAATCATGGACAGCAAGGCTTAATAAAGTATAAAAAGGTATATAATAAAGTGTAAAAATCTAACATAAAAATGTCATCTCATGCAAATTCCCACTATATATGACTTCAGACTCATGTTGGATATTCTCTAGCTATATCAATCATTGTGATAAATATGGTTTGTTTTTATGACAGTAGCAAATAATATTTCTAAGATTCACATTATAAAAACAAAACTAGAAAAAATGTAGATAATGCCAAAATATGCCTGAAATTAAAGGAATTCTCTAACTACAAAATCTCACTTCAGTGCCTTACTTCTTCTATAAACTTGTTCTGTGGGAATGAGAAATCGGTGCTAACTACTACAAAGCCATTTTCTGTTGAAATTTCATCCTAATTAAAATATGCCACTTGGAGGCAGGACCTTTGCCTATTTTTTTAATGAAAAGTCTTGAAACAAATTCCATATTATTTTTTTAACACTTTTGCGATTATAGTTTTGATATAGTAAAAATACTTTCTTTAGGCTCCACTAATTTTAGTGGAGTGCTAATATTTAGTTATGATTTGTATGTTACAGGGGTCTCCATATTATAATATTCTAACTTTAACAAGTGTAACATTTTGGTATTTCAAGTGACTGATTTTCATTGCATCTTAAAAGGGAAACAAATTGAAATGTTAACATTTTAACAAGATGCAAACTTTATTTTTCAGTGGCTCTAGGTGGAAATGGGCCTCTAAGTTTATTCTGTCATTTCGCTCTTTAATTAGTGCATGATGTCAGTGTGATCTTGGTATTTCACTAACTTCTCAACTGTCCTCTGTCAGCAATGAAAATTGTCCTCTTGGGCGGGAAAATGGATATAATTCTGTCCTACTTCACACCATTTGAAATGCTTTTCAACAAGAAGATGTCAGTTTTGACAAAGTAAAGCACAGTTTTATTAATGTTAAAATTCTCAAGCATGACCTTGAATTTGTACCAAAATGTCAATATATAGTAGCAAAACAAACATGCAAGCAAACAAACAAATAGAAAAAACAGCCTGGCATCATATATTTTAAAAGCTCTTCCTTAGTTCTTCTTTTGTGATTACATCTGTGCACTCCCTAGAAAACAACTATGGACTGCTAGCTTTTTTAGGTTTTTTTCCTCTTCAAATCATACATACTAATATATGTGTTTGTTTATATTTCTAGGTTTCCTGTATATTTTGGCTTGCATTTATTGTTGAAGGAATGTTTCGTGCTGTCAGTGTTGGATAGGAAAGATGGGGTGACAAACGTGCTCTATCTTCAACYGTTGAAATACAGATAGATAAATAAATGCAGGTATGTGGCCATACATGTGTACATGCACACACACATATGCACCATGAGCTAATGACAAAGTAGCTAGACCGTTGTCAAAGACCATGGTGAATTCCYATCAGGCTTCATGAAACACATGACAAGAAGCAGGAGTAGTGGCCCCGTCTTAATAGCTTAGAATCCATTTGGGGAATTAAGAATTGCATCTGAAATATGAAATACCCATGACTACACACGACTGGGAGTTTCTGTGGGAATGGRCTTACAGAGGTGCTTACAAAATGCAGCAAAACAGATTCCAGATGTYCATTTTGGGAATCTTTTAGTCACTCTCCAAACCTTGTCCTACTGTTTTTACTTTGTTCTCTTTCTTTTTATTCTTCCTTCCTTCCTGCTTCCCTCYCTCCCTCCTGAACAGATGTCCACTGTTTTATAGTGTGGTTATTGCTGTGATGATCTCTCAGCTTCTTAGCTGTTTTGTATCTCTCTCATATGCTCTCTTAGGGCATTTGAAAATGTGCAGTTAGAGCTGAGTGGCAGTGCTGTCAGATGCAGTGCTCTAAGTGGGGACACTGTAAGTGCGCACTCTAAACTGCATGGGCAGGGGACTTATGGCTCAGTAGTGCATTTCTGTTGCTCACACTCCATTTTTTTCATTAACATTATTTCTAATAAATACTGCAAACTAGGCTAGTGCTAGGTCAGTTCTGAAATTGTGAAGATCTATATGCTCTACTTTACCCACTGCTGATTAAGATTCTTCCCTGTATGTTTGTGGAAGCTGAGAGGAATGATTTGGCATTGTGATTTTTTTCAGAAGAGGTGTTTCCTAACACTCTGTTTTCCCTGGTACACCTGCTGTTACCACTCTTCTTGCCCCAGGAACTGCTTCTGTCTCAAATCCCCCTGCTTCCAAAGTCTGTGCAGACTGTGGGTATAGGCCAAAGGTCACACTTTGGAGAAAACAGAAGAGGGTAAAGAGACAAGGGAAAGCTGATGGTCTCGGAAAGTTAGTGATTTGATGAAATTTAATGGGGTTTTTTACATGCAGGAGTTTATGTTAGAGACTGTAACAGCCTCCTTGGTCTTAAGCTATATATTGCAGCGGGAAAAGACAATTTAAAAAATAGAGAAAAATAGGTGACAGGATATATGAAGCTACAACGGAATTAGCCAAACATATGTACAAAAGGAGATCCATGTATCAGGAGAATATTAGCTATCAGCAGACTTCTTAAGAAACAGTGCAAACAACACTTCCCTCCTCACAAAGAAATGAAGCAGGTGTTTTTTTTTTCTCCCAACTGTGTAAGTTGAGTTCTTAAACTTCAGTTTAAGAAGGCCAAAGGTTAAAGTTGCTTCACTTGCCTAGATGTTGCAATTCTAACATGAGTCACAGGAAAATATAAGGTGCTTAAGTGAATATGAAGACATGCTGAATGCTAATAAAAATTCTTGAAACCCATACTTTGTAACATTTTGAAATGCTGTGGCAAAGTTCTTGTCACACTGCACTGATCTTACTATTTTTTTTAAGTTAATACCATTTGCAAAAAAGAAAAACCTATTACGATAGTACTTCTTAATATTTAGTTTCTTTCATATTAAATTAAACATTTTTTTTACAATTACATAAAATCCACTCCTGCATTTCAGAATTATTCAAATTTTTTAAAAAAATCTGATTTTAAGTATTGATTTTACCCTTTGGTTTTCCTTGTAAATGTGATCCAAGTCTTACTGATGTCGGTAGAAATACTTAAGTTGTTTCTATTGCATAGTTGGTTGGGCTCCTTTGCATAAATTAAATAAGAGCCTGACTGTATTCTCTTGTAGCCTAGGGGAATGCAGGGATTTGGTTGGGGGTCACACAACTCTCAGGTGGTTTTCCTAAGCCATACAGCCATGCTTACACATCTCTAAATAATCTTTAATTATTCCATAAAATTTCAAATAGGTTTAAAAGGAAAGAAGTGAGACAGGCCGTGGCACACAAAATTCAGAAACTGAGCATTTGGCGTTTTCACTTCAGGCAAAAGGAAGAGGTATTGAGTGAATGCTATAGCTACGTCGCTGTTTGAAAAATAGGAAGGAGAACAATACCAGTTACAGCAGCATGAGAAGCATCTAACCCCAAGAACACATGCAGAAATTGTGAATTCTACATGAAAAGAAAACATTCCCTTCCCTAACATCCACACGAAGAAAGATTTCTGGGGGATTGGAATTCATGTCTGGAGTTTTCTCTTGACCAACCTGAGAACTGTTTTTTTCTTTAAGTGTCCAAGTCTCCACAGGGATTATGCAGTATGTCTGGGCTCTCAATTTTAGACAGTCCATTCCAGTAGAAAGCAAAGATACATAAAAATACTGGCACAGAACATTCTGACATCCTGAGTTCTTTTGTAGATTCAACCTTCAGGCCGCTGGCCATTTTACTATATTTTGACCACTTAATATATTTAAACATACATATCCTCTTATGACTGTCTTACAAAAAATAATATATCTTTCTCCCCTGAATTAAGAAGTAAAATGGTTGATTAGTGAAGAGATGGACTGAATATGCAAATTACAAAGTTTTCTCCATGGCTTTATATGAGAAAATGTTTTAAAAACTTTATCAATGTCAACACATCAGCTTGCATTTCTCTGTGAAATCTCGAAACTGCTCTTTCATCTATATTGTAAACACATCAACAAGTATGTAGAATGTCTTGACTTTGAAATGCTGTCACCTACTTTCTGTATGGTTGTCAGTAGTCAGCTTGTTATAAAAGTGTTTCGTTTCTAACTCTGCTTCTTTTGGTAGTATGTCGACATACTGCATTTTTCAACCATGTTCCTTTCTGCCTCTTCCGTTTTTATCAAAAATTTAGTGTGACAGAAGTTTTTCTTTGCAACATGTTGATATCTCAGGTTTTCCACTGTCACCAAAGCAGCTGTGCTACTTTGAGGGTTAGTTGAGAGCATGTAAACTGTCTTCAGTGTTTTGTGCCCAAGTACAGCAAGAATTTGAACTCAAATGTTTCTGTGATGGTGAGGCCCCTAAGCTTCAGCAGTTGCCTTTACCTTTATGCTGCAGCTTTCACAGAACATGTTCAACCTAATGCAGAGCCTGTTTCCAGTGAGCCTTGCAGTATGGAGGTTGTTGCTGGCTTGGAAACCGATCTGGTCGTTGGCAGTTTCTTAAATGTGAGTGCACTCATGCTATTTATTCTGCTGCTTTTCATGTAGTTATCAGTTTTCTTTTGCAGAAGATTACATGGTAGGCACTGCTTTAGTGGCCTAAGTGTCCCCACTAATGACTGAACATCTATGCTAGTTATGGCATTGCAAAATTTAAGAGAGTGATTGTTTTGAATTATATTTGTTTCACAAGGTTTTTCAATCCAAAGGTATAATACAACACTGATGAAGTTTATGTAGGTATGAGTATTTAAGTTGGAGCACATATTCTGTTCAAGTACTTTCAAAACGTGACAACAGAATTGCATAGATCTGTAGATGAAAGTCAGTGCAATTCACTAACTGTGATCAGTTACTGTGATCTAACCTGTTAGATACTTAGGAGAGTTGGCCATTACAATGTGCTTTCCTCCGCTTGAGAAGGTACATAGTATTTCCTACTGTTTATTATTTGCTTTGGAATAATATCCTAATGCTTTACTCAGAACTAGACTAAACTGTGTTAAGTGGTAATACCAGAGACACAGTTTTACACTGAACCATTTTATACTGTAATTGTTTAACACTACTATATTAATTATTTAGTAAATTTAAAGCTATATGGCTCAAGACAATGTTCTTTTTGATCATGAGAGTTAAAATTGATAAATTTGAAATGGAATTGAATTGCAAGGCAGGAATCCTATGCTTTCTTTTTTACTCAAATAAGAAGAAACTCAATTCTGAGGAAATATCACTGCTCTTTTCTCCCATATCAGTATAGATTACATTCCTGATAACATATCATAGAGAAATACTTTCTAGTTACAGTAAGTTTCAAAACTAGGATGACATGAACCAGAGATCAAACAAAATCTGTATACACGGACCTACTTAGAAAAAGCTAAGGATCTGTAGGGTGTTCTGATCATAGAATCTACAGAAATGTAATTGGCACATCGTTGCTGTTTAACTTCAAATGCACACATAGCTACATTACTGGAAATTATTAGAAATAATTGATAACTGTCATCCTAGGAAGGATACTTAAAACTTGTCAGAGTTGTATCTGGATACGTGAGTCTTAGGCCTGCTAACATCAAACCTTTAATATTTGACTGGACTTAATTCGTCCTACATGTGGAAAAGCTAGCATAGTTTCTCAAAACATAGTTTATGTGATTCAGGAGCTTTATTCTTCTTTAATCAAAATAAGTTTAGTAATGGAGTAGGATGAGGGAAGGAACAAGGGTATTTAGGAGGAAAGTGTTTTCTATAAGTTATTAGATTGATATTTGTTTTCAGAAGAAAATGGAGTGTGGGTGAACATCTTAAAGTAGACAAGAGTTAAGATATTTGCATCTCTTTTCTTTCCAATGAGAATGCAGTGGCCAGAAAATTGAGAAAAGAAGCAGAGCAGGGAAGGAATCATGCACCTAGATGCTCCATGCCTGTAGCATCATTCAAAGATTCCAGGGCTCAGTAATGTAGAGCAAAGAACAAATAAAGCAAGAGAGTTTTGTTGAACCTTGTGCTACTGAGATCTGACCTCAATAAAATAGCTCAAGTTAAAAAAAAAAAAAAAAAAGACCTTTCCTCCCTTCCTTCTGAAAAGAAAAGAGTTAATTGATGGAACAGAAACTGATGTGTTTGCCATGACATGCAGGTACAACTATCAAGTTCATTTGTCATTTATAGAAAAGCTGACTCCACATACACTATCAATGAGATAACTTATGTTTAAGGGAAGCAGCAGTGACTTGCCTCTTAGGAGACAGGCCAGCACAGTGACAGCCTCACTGAGTTACCCTCTACATAGTTCTCATTTTATCAATTGAGCCTTTGATTTTAAAAAAAAAAAAAAGTAGCTATATGAATTTTCGTGATTATTTCTTTTGGCTACGTGCAAAAATCCTAATGTCACTAAATGCTAAGTGTGTTTATACATGCTGGTGTGTGGTGGAATTGTAGACGTGGAGTATTCTTGTTTTGTTAGTTTGAAGTAGGGTGATAATATTATACATAATGAAAGTGGTCCTTGGTGGTTAGTTTATGTCTGAAGGGTTCAGCAGGAGGAGTTCATGTCTTGAAAAATGTATGCCTGAGAAACAGAGAAAGGAAATGAAGGTAAAGAAGAAAACAAGAACAATTTATCCACCCTAATAACGAAACAAATCATATTAAGTATATTTTAATTTATTTACATAAAAACCAGAGCTCAAGACCCAACCTTCCAGGGAAGTGTGGCTTGGAGCACAGCAGCAGCTGCTGGCTGGGGCCCTGGGGAGGAGGGCCTTGTACCACTCCTGGCTGACAGGCAGAGCYGCGCTGCCGCCTTCCCCGGGGAGCTGTCTTTAGCTCTCTTAAGACCCAGCCTTGCAAACATTTATGCACATGAGTAATTTCAGCTCCCGTCAGTAAACTTACTCATGTGTTCAACTTTTCTGCAAGGGTGGTGCATTGCCAGGTCCAAATTTGTGATCCCTAGTCAACGTGATAAAATGAAAGAAATTTGCCTGTACTTTTCTTCCCCACACTACATCAAAATTTATAACCTAATCAGTTTAGTTTATTCTGTATTTTCGTTTCCCAATCTTGACTGAAAAAAAGTTATGGCTGTAAATATCTTTGAGCTTGAATCTATTAAAATTTTATTTAAATGAATCATTGCAACAATCTTAAGCATATGGTGAAGACAAACAGTTTAAAATTTGCCTGTGGTTTTAAGGCTTTCTAATACTTCATAGTAATTTCTGTTATGAGGTCGGGTACTTTTCAGAGACCAGGATTTTTCTTGTCATGTGTGTAAAGTTGTGGAGAAGGCTGGACAAAGGAAACTGAGGGAACACACTGATAAATGTCATCTCACTTATGTCTCGGTGCTTTTCTGCATTTAATTTGTTTGCAGTGATTTGTTCATTTTGTAATTTTGAGAGAAAAGTGAGGCTTTTAACAGAGCTGTCTTTAGTAAGTAGGAATGTTATTTTGTTCTCATATGGATCACTGACCAATATCTGGTGTTCCTGATTTTCTACATGCGCTGCTCCAGAACATGCAGGTTTATCATTTAGTGTGTGATCTCCATGAGCTTGAAAGACACTAAGCATATGGCAGATCAGATGTTAGGCTTGGGGGAAATCAAAAATTAAACTGTCTCAGAGCTGTTGAGAGACTGCTTTGCTATATATTTTATGTGATTTGTGTGTGTGTGTGTTGAGGGAGATGTCACCTAGGGAGGGGAATCGAAGAAAAAATAGCTTTAAAAAAATGAACTGTTTGTATTACTGCTTTAAACTTTAAAGTCTGGTCAGCTAAAAGCAGATGTTGCGAATGAAGATGGAAACTTGCCTGAGGCCAGAATTGAAGAAGGCTTTCTCTAATAGAAATAAAAATGCTTTCTGCCATCAGAATTTATTATAAACATAAAATGAGGCCTCAACTTTTTGCCCATTTTTATTCAAAGTAATATGGGTGGCTTAAGAATTTAATTGCAGACAATCACTTCATTAGCAATTCTATCCCAGGCTGTTTGTGGTAACCTCTTTTGTTACTCTAAGCTGGCCAAAATCCCATGGTGTTGGAAGCAGGAATGAAGTGCTCCTTGTCCCTGGCTCTCTGCCCAGTGCTTAGATGGGGAGGTGGATTAAAGCTTTGAACGCGGTGTAGATTGTGGCACATTGTAACAGGGCACAGTTCTGCTGCAAGTCTTTTCAGGGCAAGAGGTAGTAAAAGGAAAACTTGCGTGCACAACACTGTGGAAGTCACCGTAACCTTTACTGGATCCTCTTAGCTGACCTGGATCAGCATAGTATCAGAAATTATATTTACATTATATCAACATACAATGTATCAAGATTTTGAAATGAGTTAAAAATTCATCAGTATTGCAAGAAAGGAAAAAAAAACTTGATTAAATAAAAATTATTTATGTTAAAATCAATCAATATTTGAGAAAATCTTATGTCTCCTTTTCATCTATTTATGTATGAGGAAATAATATATTTACAGTAGCTGCCTCCATAGTATTTTTGAATGGCATACAGCTTTGAACCAGCTTAAAAATTAGTCTTTCTGAGACAGTTCTGCAGTTTATTTTAAATTTACCAGTTCAAAAGCTATGCTCTAATGGCAAGTCCAGAATTATAAACTGCAGTATTTCTGTGGGGGAAAAACCAGCAACCTCCTTCAGCGTTTTACCGATGCCTTATGCGATAGCATTTCAGGTCAGATAAATGGTGTGCCGTGGATTTGTTGCTCCAGCTCAGCAGCAGCCGCTCTAAGAAGAAAATTCCATGAGCAATTTTCAGAAATCCACTAGAAAATACGCATCACTGTATTRAGTCTGTTTATTTCTTCCCATAGCCAGTAGGAAGGGGGTTGCTGTCACGGTCCCTGACTGATACCAGGATAAAATTGAGTGATAGCTTCTCCACACACGCCGTAGTTTCGGCTCTGGCCGGCCCTGAATCCGGCACCGGCGCCCCCCGCCCCCACGTGCCGTTTTCGCCGTTGGGAGCCCGATCCGGCCCCGCCCGCTCCGCCGCTCGCGCCGCTTCTGGCCGCCGCCACCGGGCCCCCGCGCGGGAAGGACGATCGCTCGGCCCGCCGAGCTGAGGCGGCATCGATCGCTCGGCGCTCCCGAGGTGATGCCGCACGTCGGAGGTGGGCGACTGCCGCCATTTCGCGCTGTGTAGGCGGCGGCTCTGCCTCGCATCTCCGCTCGCCGGCGAGTCTCGCCGGGAGGCGCCTCGGGGCTGGCAACCCCGGGGGGCTCCGTGGCTCTTCGGGCGCTCTGCACCGGGCACTGGGGAGAAATGCAGAGGTCTGAGGGAAGGTGTGGGGTTTAGGAGGAATAGGAAGCAATGGACCCCCAAAGCAGAGCCAACAGTGTGTCCTGTGGTGACTGTTGTSCATAGTACACCCTTTTAAAAATTAAATAGTTTGAGAGGTCTCTGTTTATAGTGGTCARCTAGCTATGTATATGTGTGAGTCACTAAAAACTAAATGAAAAACAGGAACTACAAAACAACCTGAACATAAAAACTCACCTTCAACTCTGAGTGTCTCATGTCTGTTTCCACTGAGTTTTGTTTCCATTTAACTCAAAAATCAYTGGGATTTAATGGGAATACTCAAAGAATAAAAGAAACAGAGAGGGGGCCTGTGGGGCAAGGGAGATAAAGTAGTGTGGGTAATAAAGACTGCCAAAGAGTGGGATTCCTAAAACCAAATTAAACAGAAGATGCATAAGAGTCGTTTGAAAATTTGAGCTGGAAACCTTTTCACAGTGGTGTGCAGAGTTTKAAGCTTGTTGGAGCTGATGGGATGGTGGTTGTTGGGTCAGTGGGACAAGCACATAGCATGAAGTTAATCACTACTTTAATACKTAAAGCTTGTTAATAGTCCTGAGAGGTATTTCCTACCACCACTACTGATACCTGCCTGAGAACTCCTGCTTTAGACTGTTTTGCATAATAAAAACTTTGTGTTCCTTAAACAGGTTTAATTCTGGAAATTGAAGTTGCAAAGCTCCTTGTTGAGGCTTTTGAAGATTCTCAGGATTCAYATTTGATCAAAAATGTTCACCTCTGCAGACCTGACCTTTTCATTGGATAATTTATTTTTTGAAAGGCCAGATACGAAAGATGGGTAAATACATTGTTTTTAAAGTTTCTTAAGATTGTGACTCCTTTTACAGGAGAAGTTTGCTTTGTCACTTCCTTCTCCCTCAACCAGCAGAAACTTGAGAGTAGAAGCTTTTGTGTTCAGAACTCACACTGTGTAATGTTTTTTCAAGTATGTTGGGATTTGAATTATATATCTTACCAGTTACACTGGTTTTGGAATACATAAGAAGTACACAGACTGGCAGATGTTTTGCCGTTTATCTGCTAATAAGTGGGTTATTTTATTTTTTGCGAAGGAAAGTACGATTTTTTTTTTATAGCAGTTTTGAACTAGATGTTATGCAGGATCCTTAAAGAATGCTTTTACATTCTGTCTGTGTGTTATATATAGCTATCTAGAAAGTGGAGAGCCAAAGACGTGGTTTATTGCACCTGCTCCAGCTATTGCTGAAATTCCCTCTGCAGAAGAGTTACAGAAGGAACTGGAGAAAAACACAGTTTACAGTCATATGGGTAAAACATTTGACATTAATTTTGAATTTAAAGTCAACTGTCTTGGTAGATAAGTGTTTTGACATATAATTCCTCCTGTTTTGTGCTGTGAAATACAAAATATTTGAGGTAAGCAACTATAAACAAGTAATATATTTTGATTCCGAATGATGGTTTTACTTATGTTCTGGTTATAGAAAAGATTTGGAATCTTAGCAAAGCCTCTTTGCTAAGTATATACAGGTTACAAGTCAATTATGGAGAAGCAGGCCAGGTATGAGAAGCATGATCAAATTTTCCATTGCTTTTCATTGTATTCTGAAGCTGTGTGGAGCAGTTTTAAGAGTGTGTTGCAGCACTTTGGCCTGATGACTCATGCTGCAACCAAGAAACAAGAGTTGATACAAAACTAACCATCTTCCTGCTTCAGGCTTTTTTCAAACTGGTTTTCAGGAGAAAAAGTTTGGCTCATGACATGTGATTGATGATAAGATTCTTCCCATCTAGACATTCAGTATTGGCTTGAGAAAAATACTTTTTCTCAAGTAAAGGAACTATTTTGCTTTATCACTGGCAAGTAGATTTCTACATTTCTTAGATGCTGTGATTTATGATATTCTCTATTTAGGAATTTTGGTGTTAAGCTTTTTTTATTATTTCATATGCAAGAGCAATACCGTTAAGGACTACTCATTCAGATGAGCTTTCTTATGTTCGTAGAACTGTTAAGAATATGTGACAAATTGGCCATTTTATTTTTTAGTTTTCCAAATATGTACCATTGAAATTAGCAAAGGATGATGATGAACTGTTCTAATTTTATTCATGAATTTAATGCATGCCCTTAAGATTTTAGGATATGGTTAAATGCTGAGCAAATCTAAGAGAAGGCTGGTGGATGGAAATGTTTTTGTCATCTTACCGCTTTTGTCATCCAACTGCTTGTTACTGTTACCTGTCTGTTGCTAACAGTGATGTCTGTTTGGTTGACTATATTGGTACACTGATCTTGCTGAGAGTAACCCTGCAAAACACCATAATTAGCTAAGTTGAGCAGGACACCAGACCATCGGTGACTTGAGTAGAGGGGGGGAAAAAAAAATGTGTTAAATTGCAGGGTTTGTCATAGGGGTGATGATCTGGTAGGACTTTCAAGCCTGGTCTTTGTATCATTTTTAGAAAGCTTTTTTT
This sequence comes from Eudromia elegans, assembly GCA_003342815.1. Classification (NCBI taxonomy): domain Eukaryota; kingdom Metazoa; phylum Chordata; class Aves; order Tinamiformes; family Tinamidae; genus Eudromia; species Eudromia elegans. Next base: position 483,930 of record PTEX01000126.1, on the reverse strand, counting down.
TTTTTTTTTTTTTTGTAGAAGACGGCATACGGTTATAAAGCGGCATGCTTTCCCTGACGTGCGCTCTTCCGATTTTCTTTCCTTTTCTCTCTTCTTTTTTTTTTTTTAGGGAAGGAAGAAGCATATTCATTTTACAAGTAATTTTCACATATCTTTTAGCTTTAAGGAACATGCTTGGTCTGCTTTCTGTAGCAAGCAATAGACGTTGATCCTGTTTTTCTGAGTTTTAATGGTATGATTTATCATGTGCATCAGCCTAAGTCACAGAATACGCAGCAACGGTTTTGCAGTATGGTGAGAGTAATCATTCAGATAACTTTTGTGAACTTGGTTTCTTTTAAGCAGAASTTACTTAATAAAATTACTATGAATAGGAATATGAGCTATTAGTGGGATTTCTTTTTTCTTTTGTAGGAGAGATACAGCACCAGAAGTCTATGCAACAATGCAAGAGAAATACTGAGGCAGCACCTGTTCATTGTGATATAGCTCCTAAAAGAGAAGTGTTCCAGTTAAGTTTAGGAGAAGGGAATAAAACTAATTTTCAGTGTGAAAATCTGAAAATGGTTTCATCATTTCTTTCTTCTGACCAAGATAAACATAAAAAGGGAATTGGGACTTACCAGCAATCTGCTGCAAATATTTCACAAAATAAAATATTAAATAATTTTCCAGACAACAGTGATGATGAGAGCATCCATTCAGCCTTAAGAAAAAGGTATGCCTYTAKTCAAGTCTGATAATGTGACTACTGTTAGATTCATATTGTTCTTCTGGATGTACTTATCAAATGCAGAGTTTTTGATTGTTCACATAATTATTTTAGTACAGGTTTAGGTACTCCTTTTTTTTGACAGTAAGGAGAAAAAGAAATTTTCTTCTGACAGTCTTTTAGTACTATGATTGTATGTGTCTAGAACTCAGCCTGTTTTACAAGAAAGGGTGAGGAAAAGGTTGGTTTGATAAATCTTTAAAAAACAGATAACAAGGGTTCTTCAAAATACTGTTTTTAATTCTCATCCACTTTGTAAAGAGCAAGGAAAGTAAGGTTGCCCTCCTTCACAGMGGTGAAATGTAGCCCAGAACGATTTCAGTGCTGTCTGGGAGGAGGAGGTTTACAGATAAACTCAGCTTCTATGTCCTGCTCTTTTTAGTCCTCAGAAGTAGTGTGCCTCTGTACTTAGTTACACAGAGACTGACAGTTTATCTACTGTGGATATTGAGAGCCCATCTGTACAGACTGGTTATTTTTTCAGTGTTGGAATGAAAGTAAAATTTACTTTGAAGGGAGTTTTCTTCAGGTAGAAGAAARCTGGTTGAAGCAAATCAGATCCAAACTTCTATGACTATATCTTAATAGCTTTGCTTCTGATAAAAGCATCCATATTTTACAAATATTAGAGAAACTACATAATACTTAATAAATAAATGATCCTATATCTTTTGCAGATTATTTAAAATACCTGATTTTAAAGATAGTTCCATTGATACAAAAGAAATTGGTACTTATTTGAAAACAAGTGAAAACATGAGAGAGATGAGAAAAGAAGACTTACTGAGACATAATCATCATATTCCAGTAAAAGACTCAGATTTTAGCCTATGTAGCATAAATGATGGGGACTTTGCTCCTAAAAGTAGTATTAACATACAATCATTTTCTGGTGCTTCAAAGATTCTGGATAAGAAAGGTATTTTTTTTTGTTACTTAATTTAATAACTAGAGCTTTATTTTGGTATGTAATAATAATGGATATTTATTATCTGATTTAAAGAACATTTTCAGAGTTAGATAATTGACTACATTAGACTGATGGTATTACAGTTGTAAAGAACTGATTTTGTGTTTTTTAATGTATACTGAGTATTGGGTAAAGAATTTGTGAAGACAAAGTCACATTTTTAAATGTGCCTTAGGAATCAGTGGATGTTGCGCTTTATGTCCTGTGGGCCTTTTTGAAAATGTCGCTCCAGATCTATGTCCTTGAGTATTTGAAAAGTAACAGTGTGGTGGTCCCTTGATGTGGTAAATGTTCTCATCTTCGGTTGAAATCATGAATTGAAAATTGAATGTGCGGCTGACACTCATGAACTAGATTTTATTTAGGAAAAATCTATAAATTTCTAGATTTTAAGCTTTTTGGGACAGAGATTTATTGCTTCTGTGGAGTGTGCCTAATATATCGGAATAATTGATACAGAAATATAGATTAGGATAAATAGTACTAAAATCAAATTATAAGGCAAAGGGACCAGTCAATACACTGAAGAGCTGGGCTGCCCTTCAGAAGAGGGGTAGTTATATTGGAGGGAGGAGCTCACAGGAACCTCCATGAAATTCAAAAGGAATTTTTTTTTTCTCTTTTGGCACTGCAGAAAGAAATTTTGAAATTCTGAGGGCTGTTACAGAAATCCGTATCCTTTTTTGGYTATATCTGATTTCATTATAATCAATTTACAAAACTCTATCATTTAATACGTAGCCACAAGAGTTCATACATTTCACTTAATAGTTTCAATAGTCTTAATAGTTTAGCTCTTAACACAGAGACATAAATACATATATCCCCATATAGTTTATATAACAGGAAAATGAATTAATTTTATCTTTTTTTTTGTCCCATATTATTCTAAATTTACATGAATAGCTGAAGAATTGATCTAATTTTCAAAGCCAATAAAATCGTTTTGCTCCGATGTTGCTGACTACATATACTCAATATTCTGCGCTTTGGAAAACGGATCACTAATTTAGAGATCATTTTTACAAACCTTTAATATTACTTGTGCTCCCTGCTCATTTGTTTTTATTTATCCACTTTAGCTCGTTTTAGTCCTTTTCCTTTTTATTGACCTATTTCAAATGAATTTAACATCCATGTGACGCCCCACAGCTTCTCTGTCTTGTTACTGTTGGTGTCATGTCTGACTGTGTTTGTATCCTCAGCCTGATGAGATCGTGGTGGTTGTTTGATTCTAGTGCAAGTCCAGGCAAGGGTCAGGCTCACTTATTTGGGTCTATATTGAAAAAATACTCTTTCCTTCTGTTCATTTTCAGATAGGAATGCTTTTGTTTGGAACGCAATTGAAAGTTTTAAACCACTGATTATACGTGAGATTATATGTGGACTTCATAAATTCTCTGTCTTCTCTTTCCCCTCCTGGCATACAATGAAATGTGAATTTATTTGTGTTATATTACAAATGTGGTGTGGCTGTGCAACACTTAGATATGTTAAAAGCAACACTATGCTTACTCTTGTAACTGTTTTGTGGTGTAGAAAAAAATGTCTGTCCATTTCATATTTCTTACCATTTCATATTTCATGACTGTATTCCTTTTCATGGAGTCTGTTATAAGAGGAGCTGCACTCCATGTCAGTTCTTGGTATGTTCTGAGACATCTCTTAGGGGTATTTGAGGTAGTGTTTTTGTTATATGGAATATATAAATTTAAATAACAGTACTAAATMATTTTAAGTGTTTTTTTTAATTGTTCCGGTAAGTCTGTATCAATTAAATCATAACATGTTTAAAATATTCCTTTAAAATACAGAAATAGTACATTCCTTGCAATGTGAATAAATGTAATGAAAGTGAAAATTATACATTTTATAGTTTTAAAACAGATTTTAGAATTTTCAGTAAGTTGTTTTCAGAGCCTTAACGTGCTCTCAAGCGACCCAGTTTAGAAGTATTTTTAAGGAGTTTCCCTATTTTAACTACGTGCAGTCCAAAGCACTGGATGATGTAAGTAGAGAATGGTAGCTACAGCTCCAAGTAAACATTTATAGATAAATACGTAGCAAAAATTAAAGCAGCACTTTAGTATTCAGAACTTAAAAGGGGCTACAAAGCTGCAATATTTCTGCATTGAGCAGAATCATTGAACAAATGTGAAGGGCTGTGTTCAAGAAAAACTTTTTTAAAAACATTTTTGTCAGTTTTAAATATATTTATGTGATATGTGAAGTATATTCATGCATACAGACCAGTAATATCTTTTAATGATTTTCCTAGACAGAAAAATTAAGAAAAACAAAATTTTAGAGTAGGCCATCCTGCATGGGAGGGTGGTTAATTTTCTGTTTTGAGTTACACATCTTGCTGACAAAAAATAAATGCTTGTTGACTGATGCTGCTGTTGATGGTTATTAGTGGAAAAATAATCTTATATCATCATTCTATAGGAACTTTCATGGTAGTAAGCCTTACTTATAGTTGTTTTGTCACTGTGGGCAGTATGCTTTTTGGGAAAAAAGTGTTTTGTATGGTTAATAAATTAATACCTCTAAGTATAAACTTGTTTGTAGAGTATCAGAAGAAAAATGTTTACTTATCATGTATATGAAAATTCACTTTAGAAAGGTTAAGAAAGATCAACATGTTAGAAAAAGATAATGGCCGTATGTATTTTAATTTAGTTTGGTGGATTCAAATACTTTCTGTTTATGAGAAGTAGGTTGCAAGTATTCAACTTGGTAGTATTTCTATGGTTAGTGCACAGTGAATGATACATATGATTATTTAATAAAAAAAMCCCAGGAAATATTCTGTATTCGTACTTTATTGATTTATGTGAGCATTGGAAAACTGGAAGTGATAGACAGTTAACAATAAGTAACAGACTGGGAACAGTTTAGAGCATTAACTCTAGAAGAGAAAGAAACAAAAAATAAGAATTATAAAATYCATGGGGACTTGAGAGAGAAGGAAGCAAATGAAGGGACACAGAGACCATGCTGTGTGAATGGAGAACAGGTGAGTGCCACTGAGGAGGGGCAAGCAGTGTAGGAGGAAGGAGGAAAAGAGAGTCACACAAAACAGTCTTTCATAATTATACAAAATGAACTTTCATAATTATTTTAAAACTTAACAACACATGAATATCCTCAGCAAAGTTGGCATTTGGATGCAGATTTGATTACAGAAGGAAAACCCTTAAATTTCATTGTGAAAAATTACTGTCTCAAGTATGAGCCTACGTTTGGTTGTATGTGGATGCTGTCAGTTATTCTGCATTAATTAATCTAAGCCTAGATACTTGTGTTTGTAACAAAATGGTAGATTTTACTATTTATCTGAGACTATTCGGCAGTATTTCTTTCATTTTTTTACATGATAGATGTGCATAATAAAGATAATTTATTTTGCTAGTATGTAAAKTTTGCATCTAATACAATGTATTTTAGAGAACTACATCTGTCTGTGTAGTAAGCATTTTCTTCGCATCTTTTTGCCCTCGGACTGTTCTTTTGGAACGTATGAATGTCTGTAATGGATAGATGCATTGCATTTACTACTTGGAATTCTCTCCTAGCTTCTTTATACAGACCGAAATTTTGTGGTTTGTGCTCCAACTGGCTCTGGAAAAACTGTGATGTTTGAGCTAGCTATTACCAGATTACTTATGGAAACCCCAATGCCTTGGTTAAATGTTAAAATTGTATACAGTAAGTATTATGCAACTTTAAACATTTTAGTGGCAACAKTAGAAAATGTCATTCTAAATATTGAGATGAAGAGTAATAATCTTGATGGGAACAGTATTGAGAAATTTAGGCTTCATTCTTGCAGGATGTTTATGTTCATTTATTTTCATTACTGTAGTAGCTATTGTTAGTATTTAACAGCGTTACATAATTGTTTTAGCTGTTGTTGCCTGTACAAATAGAGAATTCTTCTTATAAGGAGTTATTGTCCTCTGAGAAGGCAATATGAATATTATGGGRGTAAGAGGGAAACAAAGGAAAATATCCCATATTCTCGCAGCAGAACCTGAAATCAAGCACCGTCTTCTGTATGTCCATCAGTTGCTCTGAGGAGAAGATCAATTTTTCCGCCATCCCCTTACCTGAGAAGGTTTCCTATTAACAGTTGCTTTCATACACTTGTATTGATTTCTATAAAAAATGTAGAAATACTTAAAGATGGTCACAACTGTTTCTACACTTATGGCCTTTCTGGAGAATTGAGTTCATATCATGCAAATCAGTTGAGATGGTGGGTTTGTACCAATTTTCATTAGTTGATACAGGGTGATATGTTTGTCGGTCTTCTATTAACAGTTAACCTTTACACTTAAAAAGGTTTCAGCCTTACTTGTTTTTTTGTTTTTGTTTTTGATTACAATGGCTTGGCATTCTAATGATGATAGTTTTGATGTGGGGACATGTTGTTTCTCTAGCGATTGGGATGGGGTATCAATCAGGTTGTGTACTGCAGAATATTTCTCACTACATGGTTTGTCAGCAGCAGAGTGTATRTGAATTCGCTTAACGTAGTCATAAGATTTGGAGATTTCTAGTAGCTTTAACCAATTTTATTGATGTTATTTTTGGATCATAGATGAATCACTTCTTCCAGTTGAATCACTGCATGTACTTTAGAGATACCCATTGGGTTTAGACTTACGTCTATTGCTAATGTCAATGCTTCTAGAGAGTTATTTACGATTTCTAGAAATCAGCCTGTATCTGAAAATTATGGTATGTGTCTCAGGCAAAACAAACAAAAAAAGAACAAAAAAGAAGGCAAGCTTATTTTAAGATTTTTAGAACCTCTTCATGAACACCAGTATCAGAACTGCTGCTTATAGTGGTAGTTTCTCTGTCTGACAGTGACTACACTTAACTGTGCATTTAGTTGTAAATAGGCTTTCTTTTCCTCTAGGATCCTATTTCCTGTTCACAGGTGGTTTCTCATTTATAAGCCCCTTTCTCTGAGTGGAGAGTGCTCAAAGAAATTGTAATCTGAACTGGAGCAAGACTGGCATTTGTATGATCTCTTCTTAGAAGGGTTGTCTTCCCAGTGGTTTCTTGTTTCTGTCATAAAGCCTTTGTCAGTGTCTAATTGCCAAGTGATTATCTTCATGTGGGATTTAGGGAGAAAAAAAAAACGATTATGAGAGGCCATAAATATGTCTAATTGCAAGGCTGTGTTGTCAGTTACTGTGAACTGGAACTGTGACCCAAAGCTCAAAATTGATTTATGTGTAAGAGATGAGTAATAAACCAATTCTGAATTTATGATTTTAGGAACAAAACTGAAAATAGAATAATTAAATTCTARAAAATATCTTTATATCCATTTAACATTTTTAGAAATGTAATTAAAGATTTGCTTTTCTTGATATAACTCTTATGATGTGATATTTTTAGTGGCTCCAATAAAAGCTTTATGCAGTCAGCGTTTTGATGACTGGAAAGAAAAATTTGGACCCATAGGACTCAGCTGCAAGGAACTGACAGGAGATACAGAGATGGATGATCTATTTGAAATACAGCATGCTCACATTATTATAACTACACCTGTAGGTTTCAATCTCAATTCTTAAAAAAATCAAGATTAAACAGATGTAACTAGTCTAGAAATTGTGTGCTACTAGGGCTGCCCCTTTTATGTCATGATGAGTGAATTTCAGAGTAATTTTATGATTTTCATCTACAAACTCCTGTGCATACTTCAGTTAATATAACAAACAATTAGCAATATAATAATGTGCCAGATAGACCATAAATGACATTGTATTGAATTCATTAAATTGATTTTATTTAAAAGGTTARTCATGTGTAGCCATGTCTCCTTGTGCTCTTAACTTTTGGTGTGTATTGGCCTTTGTAAATATCTTTCTCCTTTTGTCTTTTTTTCCCTCTAGGAGAAATGGGATAGCATGACTAGAAGATGGAAAGGCAACTCTATAGTCCAGCTTGTACGACTGTTCCTCATTGATGAGGTATGAAAATCAGTTATTTTTATGGGCTACTTTTTTMTTGCAGATTAAAAGAAACCTCTTAGTGCATAAGATATGTATTTAACAAATACATAAATGTTAAGAAAAGAAATACTTTGCAAATGTGTCAAAATTCTTAATAGGTGCACATTATAAAGGATGAAAGCCGTGGCGCAACATTAGAAGTTGTAGTCAGTCGGATGAAGACTGTTCAGTCTTCTTTTTTGCGTCTTTCAGAGAATCATGATGCTGTTTCTTCCTTGAGATTTGTAGCTGTTTCTGCAACAATTCCAAATGCTGAAGATGTAAGTTGAATTTTAACTGTATTTCAATTATTATATTTTAAAATTGACTTGGAATTCTGAATTCAGRTTGATGGTTAATAAAGTTGTCATTTTGGAGCTGTGAGCTGTGTGACCGATATTACTKTTACAAATGACCTACAATCCTATTGAGCTTTCAGCCAACTACGGACATGTGTCAGTAGGTCTCTGTGTGGGATTTTTATCTCTAAGTGTAAATCTCAASAGACTGAGATTTCAGTCTGAATTGGTGTTGTAGAAAGTAGAACTTCAGCTATGGTTTTAATGATAAAATCAATGTCAAATGCATTAGTAATTTGTGTGTGACAAAATTAATTATTATGTGAATGCAATTAGAGTAAAACRTCCTTAAAAGGAGAAAATTATCATTTAAATTCTGCTCTCTTTTCAAGATTGCAGAGTGGCTTTCAGATGGTAAGATGCCTGCTGTATGCCTAAAAATAGATGAAGATCACCGACCTGTGAAGCTACGCAAAGTTGTGCTTGGTTTTCCATGCAGTGACAGCCAGACAGAATTCAAGTTTGACTTAACTCTTAACTACAAGATAACTAGTGTTATACAAACATATGCTGAACAAAAACCGGCGCTTGTGGTACAATAGCTTTTTATTTAAATCACATTTCCTTTTTTTTATTTAGAACAAAAAAAATTTTAAACAAAAATATTCAAAAATATTTTCTTATTTGTAGTTTTGTGCAACAAGAAAAGGAGTTCAACAGGCTGCTTCTGTTCTTGCAAAAGATGCTAAATTTCTATTGAGGATAGAACAGAAACAAAGGTATTTTATATATAAGTTGTTAATAAATRTTCACCTGTTCTACTAAACCTGCTAGTACAACTTCTAGCAGAGGGAGTGTCTGCAGCAAAATCATCATCACATTTGGCATTCTTTATGGTAAATTGACAGTCTTCTTGGGRAATTCTATTTATTTCTCACATAAACATGAAGTTGTTTTTAAAACCTTCTTCCTAAACAGTAAAACTACTCTCTTCCATTGACTTCACAAAACTTTGCCCTGCAAAATTTAAGCATGTGAATGCTTCCATTGGAGGTGGTSTTAACTGGTGTGTGAAGTTAAGCGCATGAAAAAACTTTTAATATCAGGTACCTTAGTAAATACAGCYATGTCTGTACTATCTACTTTCTATTTCAGGGTTGTCCAGTCTTGGCAGCTGCAGAAGTCCCTTCCAGATTTTGTGCTTTGATCTTGTTTCCCTTTGCCCTATGCCAAGAAAACATCTCCATTGCTTTCCTAGTTCCCACTCTTTTTTTTTGTCACTTTTTTTTTTTCCTTGACATTTCTGTCRGCAGTATCTATCTGTTTTCATCTTCTGCGTCTGATTGAGAGAGCAGGATGGTATTTGGAGAGGTGACTGGACTGGAAAGGCTGCAGTAGCTGCCTAGCTGCCTCGGAGAGTCAGTTTGTTTCCTTTGGCAAGTTAGGAGGGGAGGCAGTTGGAATTATTCAAAGACTGTGTATTTCAAAAGTGTGTGATGTCCTTTTGATATTCTAAGATGTAGTTATGTACTAAGTACATAGTTCTACTGCATTTGTGCTATTAAATATGGGAGGATATGGGAAAAATAAATGTCAAGAAATGCTTCTTAGAATCTCTAGTGGGGTAATTGTCCATCTAGTTTCATGTGAAGTCTTATTTTTGCATTTTGGAAACATGTAAGCTCCTCTGTTTTCTGCTTACATTAGTGAATCTGTTTGGGGATTTTAAAGATTTATTATTGTTATTTCTTCATGGTCCATAGATTACAGAGGTCTGCAAATTCATTGAAAGATGCCAAACTGAGAGGTAAGTATAGTCTACTATTTTCCAGCTCTGTGAATAAATATTTGCTTGAGTAAACTTGATAAAATAACAGATATAATTATTTAATTATCAGATCTTTTGATGTATGGTGTGGCTTATCATCATGCGGGTATGGAGCTATCTGACAGAAAAATAATTGAAGGAACTTTTACTGTAGGAGATTTACCAGTACTCTGTAAGTATATTTAACTTTGAAAGTCAAAATGCTGTTAATGTGGCTTGAGAAGATGAATRTTTGGATGTGGTAATATTTCTGATTCCATCGCTTATGATTAGCCTTTGGAATTACTTTGTGAATTCCAAAATGGTAAAGATGTTTTTATGGTTCACTTGTATTTTTATACAGTGAGATAGCATGTACCGTGCTATTAAGGTCCACTTTTCTTCTTTTCAGAATACATAGAGGTCACTTTTCCTCTTATGGTCTTGCAAGGCTGGCCATGTTCATTAGCATCGCTGTGCCAATGTGTTGGAGTTCTCCTTTATTGCCACTTCTCTCGCTTTTCACAAGATATTTTCCTTGCTTGTGTCCTTTGTGGTGTGGCTTCCGTGAAAGCAATCTTCTGCAGGCAGGATTTCATCTTCAAGCTCTCATGCAAAGTGTTTTAATAGTGACTCCTGATCTGCTCCGATTTCCAATCTGTTCCATTTACTGGAAGAAGAAAGTGTTTACCTGGGACATGGTGGACTCATTTCATCCAGGCTTTCTCTTTTTCCTATAGAAGTTCAGACCCTTTGGATCACTGCTTAGATTTAGTTYGTGTAAAGGATTGGGAGATTTCTGCATTTTAAATTTATGTACAATGATTGTCCTGACTAGATTTGAATTTTTGAGATGGATGTTCTTACTATGATCATGGTGTATCTTGCCTGAGTTTCAGTATCTGTGATGTCACTGTAAGATTGTCACCCTGGCCACTTACTGTACATTGACTGCCTGGGCTCTGGAATTAAGCAATTCTGCAATTGCTGTTTGCAGAAAGATTATGGTACTGTATGCCAGAGCTGAAAACAATGTGAATGCATGTGGACTACCACTAAAAGAATGCAAAGTTGCTTGTCAGTACTCAAGTTATTTGAACTAAGTAGTTCCTGTTAATGTTTCAGTCATCCTGAGATGCTAGAAATATATTCCTAAAGCTAAAAGAAAAGTGAAAGGGCAGTAATCTGTCTTTGARCATGAAGGGGGTAGGATTTGAACACAACTTTTGCAAAGAGGAAGAATTCTGCGGTCTTAAAAACAGCATGTATACACTTGCAGTGTAAATACATGCATGGACTGTGCATCTCTAAGATGCTATTGCACGAGCAAGTAACTTTTTCCCGCAACTTTCTATATTGTGTTGTCTTGYTTTGATAAATATTCGCAGTTTGTCTACTACCACAATAGGGAAAGCAATAGTTCTCTGGAGATGGTGTAGTTATGACTTTAATTTAGGTTGGATTTTTCTTTTCTGATGTACCTGTAACTGAYTAATTTCAGTTTTTGTTTCAAGAAATGAATTGGAATAAAGAAACAGTTTTTATCAGTGCGCCTGTATATTGGCTTTACATTTTCAATTCCTAGCACTGACCTTTGTTGGAAAATAAGAGCTCTTATCAGTGAAATATTATCATTTATTTGCTCTTATTTAAAAATGTTGATAATAGGAAGACATTTTAAAGTTCATCTTGAAACCAGTATATTTTAATTTGATGTAGTTACTACGAGTACCTTAGCTATGGGAGTCAATCTGCCTGCACACCTGGTGGTAATAAAGTCTACCATGCACTATGCTGGAGGTATGTTCCAGGAGTATAGTGAAACGGATATTCTGCAGATGATTGGGAGAGCAGGAAGGCCTCAAGTAAGTCAATTCTCTCGGATCTATAGAATCATGACTAAGAAAGAGCAATACCAACCACTTTATTGCAGCATTTGTTTTTTGTAGTTTTGTTATTTATAGTTAAATTAGTATTGGATAATACTGTGTTCAAGAAAGAAATCTGTTTGCTTTTGCATTGTCATTTGAAAAGTACTGCTTCACCCTGCTGTGGAAAAAAAACAAAGGTGATGTTTGGGCAGCTTAATGAATGGAAATTGGAGAAAAAGTAGGAAGCTGGCACACAGATTGTAAATTGTGTGGTAGAAGTTTATGGAATGCTGAATAAAATTCAGAGTGAGCAATGAATTTTTGTTTTCCTAATATCAAAACGAGAAAATATATATTTAAATTAGAAGCATAGAGTTCAAAAACACTGCCTTAACAAGCTAAAAATCCTTTCACTTCCATGAGAGGTTATTTTCACTGTTAGAAATTGAGGTGGAGTCTGATGTGGAGGACGGATTACCCTACAACTGCCTCCTGAGGCTGCATGCGTTAGGCATTGTGCTATGTTGGGTGCCMAATGGGGTTTAGTTAAAGGACCAGGATTCAAGCTAGCATGGAAACTCATATACTTCTAGCATAGCTAAATGATATTCTTGCTAGAGAATGTAATTCAGCAAGATTCTTTAAGGTGTTGCTCAGAGTTTTAAGTTTGGTTTAAACAGTAGTGTGAAGTAAGTTTAAACAGTTTCAGTTATTTTGAGCATCACTGTATCACCATGTTCAAGTGGAAGCTTCTTGCAGCTTTTTTTTTTCCCTTCCAGTTTGACACCACAGCTACAGCAGTTATCATGACTCGTTTGAGTACAAGGGATAAGTATATACAGATGTTAAGTGGTGCAAATATAATAGAGAGCAGGTAACTACACAATTTTTCTAAGTGCGCTACATTGAAGATAGCAATATTTCATAACTTCCATGCAATGTAGTTTTGGGAGAAATTTAAGAATCAGGAAAACCAAGCTATTCAGAACTAACAGCGTCTGTTTTATCAGTAGCAAGTCAGAGACTATTAAATAAGGAAAGCAGAAAATTTACATATATATTTACATATGCACACACATTTGCATATCTATACATATTTACAATAAAATGGAGTCATAGCAGTCTCCTTAAAAATTCATTTTTAAAGAACAAATTTTACTTGATACATGAAAAGAACAAAAATAGGAATTTATTCTTCTCGGACATGCATATAGCAGGAAGAGGAAAAGACTGCTGATAGCTGAAGCTGTGCAGTTTTCAACATACTTTCCTGTACTTATTTTTCAATATAAAATGTTTAGAGTAGTAATCCGTTAAGATTTACATTAGCAGCTCCAGTTGTGAGAGAGAGGAAAGAGACAAGATCTTAAAGGAAAAAAAAATTGAGAGCTGAGCGGGAATATAACTGTATGTTGCCTGTTTAAGTGGTAGAAAGTGTGTGTGTAGGGGTTTATACATGAGCAGTTATTGAAGATAAAATGAAAGAGACTAAGGATACTGTGCTCGTTCTGTGTGCGTGAAGCATTAGTATGGTAGTAGCCAACAATACACCATCAGTATATTCATTTACAGTATTTTGAGAAATAAAGTTGAGATTTAGAGCATTCCCATAATCATTCATACTACATAAATATTAAAATTCCATGAAGAGGTGAGGTGCCTCATATCTGTTTCATCTCTGATGAACTGAAGTTTGGAAAATACCAGGCTACAGGATTCTCTTAGGGTAAAATGTTGAAAGAGTCAAATATATAGGAAAATAAAGATATTATAGAATGAATCAGTCAGTTTATCTCATGTAATCTGTTTATTGTTTATTTTTCATATATATTCAACACTGTACTGTAAGTAGTAAATGTACAAAGCTCTTTTTTTACCGATAATTTAGTACAAATAATTTTTTCAAAGTATCCMAATAATCACAAAATGGCATAGCAGACAGGATAATTTTCAATTGCTGTACATTAAGGATAACAAATTACATTTTGATTACTTGATTATTATTTGAATATTCATTTTTTTAATTGACTCATTGATTAAACAATTGCTTTCCAAAATAGTTTTAGCACTTTTTCTATGATAAATGCACTTAAAGTTTGTATGTTTTCTTGCTAGCTTGCACAAGCATCTTGTTGAGCATTTAAATGCAGAAATAGTCCTGCATACCATCACAGATGTCACTGTAGCTTTGGAATGGATACGATCAACATTTCTATACATTCGAGCTTTAAAAAATCCAACTCACTATGGTTTGTTCCTTTTAAATTGATCTAGAATATGACACAAAGCTGTAGTTTGCTATGTTAGATCTACTTTGTTCTTTTGTTCTAATGAAGTGGTATCGAAGGTAATGTCTAATGTGACCTGCAAACTTTTAAGGAAAAATAATTCCGTTTGCATTAACATAAGTATTGAGTGTTTCAGCATGGTATAACATTTAAAACATGAAGAATTATCTCTGTCTTTCAATGTTAATATACTGTACCATGTGTGGATGCAGTGTCAAGCCAGAATGTCCTTTCCAACACTGAATATATAATTGCCGCTGAAAAAGGACTCTTGTTTAATACTGCACATTTTTGCTGAAATAAAATAATAAGTACTCTAACACTGGGGTCTTAATCTCAGAACAGTATTTCAGTCTCTAACATTGATCATATCTTTATCCCTTGCCCCTTTCCTTGCACACAACTATGAAGTCATCAGTAGCCTGATGGGGACCGTTTTTTTCAGAGCTTTATGCATGGAGCTAAGACATACTACTTGAACAAATTTTGCTGTTTAGGAAGTCTCCAAAATTCTAACACAGAAAAAGAAATACTTAACATTTTGCAACTTTGTTAATATTTATCTTTGAAAATGCTAYAAATTTACCAACAATTTTTTTGCCAACATTTCCAGAATTCTTAGGACCTTGGTATGTTCTATAGGGGAGCATCTATCCTTGCACATGTGTTCTAATAAACACAGTGTGCTTATGTTTTTGCACTATGTAAGGCTCTGTATTTGTTCCTTGGATACTAAATATTTACAAATATTTCACTTTGGTTATCTGTGGCTCTTAAAATTAGTAAATAAGTTTTGATAGATTATGGTATTGAAGATGAAGTATGTATTTCACTAAAAAAAACACTTTTCTCTCCTTGAAGGTTTTTCATCTGGATTGGATAAAACTGGAATTGAAGCAAAATTACAAGGTCAGTGACTTTTGAGCTTCTTTGGTAAAATGTTACATTTTARGATAGATTCTTTTGTGCTTTTTCATGTTATTTGTCTCCGTTAATTTCAATAGATCTGTTCACAGRAAAATATAATCTACTGTGTTGCATTATTGATTTCATTTAATTATTACTCCATGCTTTTGGAACAATATTTGTGTGTTTTGGCTGCTATAAAACAATTYGCTCTATAGAGAGGGGAAAAAAATGCCTCCACCTTATCTCCATATGCATAGTCGGAAGTAAACATAGGACACAGATCCCTTTAGTTCTGCATGCATGTCATTCTTGCCAATTGTCCTTCCGTTGTGGTATCACATTTGCTTTCRCTGATTTCTATTTACATACTTTCAAAAAACCCTGTTTCAGAAATGGTCATCTCTCTCATAAAGTTAACCTTGAAAAAAAAAAGATGGAAAATTTAAATAATTCTAGCTTATTCTGAAGCAATTTAAAATTGCGTGATTATAGCATGTTAAACCTCAATAGTAATCATCAGATGCAGATAGAGAACATAGAGTTTCTAAATGATTGATATTTTCACATCCATCATTAACAAACGCGTAAGTAAGGACTCCTAGAGAAGTCCAAGGTGTGGAAGGTCTTGTTCAGTGATGGATTCAGTGAAGTGAAGAATTGGAATGGCACTCAAATTTCTCTTTGATACATCACAATACTCRTGTATGGATAAATGGTTTCACTACAGACTTCTGGATTGATTTGATAGGAGAATTCCATTTCCGCAGAGCATGACATCTTCTACTGGCAAAATATAGTATAATGGTTGCTCATAACCCAAAATTTGGCACTTCAGGCATGAACTGCTCGTTTTTCTTAAGTGTATAGAGGGAAGACTTGCAGTCTTCCTAACGTTTCTATGCATAAAATATTCCATATGATTTCAAGTCATATCTCAGATGCACTGATTTAGTAGATTCTCTTAAGAATTATTTGCTATGTTAGTTCAAAACTTAGCTTTAAATGTTCTATATGAATAGCAAATATTTAATACAGTAACAAACAATTCAAAGGATGCAGTGAAGTAATCAAAGGAGATTGTATCTACTCCTCAGGTGAGTAACAGTGTGAGAATGAAACATCCAACTTTACTGATAGAGAAAAACAACTGTATTTAGAAGTACACTCTCTTTTTCTGTTACACTGTAAAAAATTATTTTTTTGACTAAGGTTTGAATAAAACTTTTTTTTTCATTTTTTTGATTAAATACAATCCCATCAGAAAACATACAGCTGATTAATAGTTTAGTATCAGTGTCTCTCCCATTATGAAAATAGTATATGAAACTCTTTAAGATCTATAATTAATCCCAAACAAATTGTAATCCAAAATAAAATACTTGYCAAGATTTCAACTGGATATCTTCCAAACTGAAACATGCATTTTTTTGTCTTCAGTGATAGTCCTTATGTCCATCCTATTTTTGTGATCATTTGGAGCTTAAAAATCCAAAGGGGACCTGATGCATGAAAGCTTAGTATAGATTGAGGTATACTCTGAAATTTGTAGAGCCATTACTTGGATTCATACATTTACTGATTTTTACATAAAAGGTACAACATGCTGAAAAAATGTAGAACCAACTTTGTCAGGTGTTGAGCTTGGTGGAGCTGTTGCTGGGGTGGTTTTGCATAAGGTATATAAGGACCCAGCTTGAGATAGACCTCTYCTGTATGCAGTGCTGCTTCAACTCTCCAAATATAAGACATGAAGACTCTTTAACTTGCATATATATAAAGTCATTTATTAGTGAGCAAAGTAATTTAATTCACGTTTTCTTTCTTTTCTTTTTTTTTTCCATCTCAATCTCTTCCTTTCAATCAATTTCATTTCAATTTCTAGAATATGGGTTGAAAGGAATGGAGGGAGTTTAAGTGTATTCGGACCTAAATCAACTTGTATGGGAGAAATCATGAAAAGCTTCACTACCAAGTGCTTTTAGGTGTGGACTGTAATACCCTAAAGAGCTCCRATTTTATAAGCAACGTCTTTTCGAAGTTCTTACAGCAACTGTAGCTCATTTCCCCAGCACATGATATATTTTGTAGTAATATATGTTGTTCATTATGCTTTCCTACATTTTGTGATGTGAATGATTTCTGGTTGCTATGGGAACTATCACTTTGAGTGCTTTGGCAACTTAGGTTTAAATTCTCAACATTGTATTAATGTCACTTTTGCCTTTTAATTTCCTTGGTTTGAAAAAGAWAAAAACAAACAAAACACTTTGATCATCTTCATGCAGAGAAGCAACAACAGCAGCTAAATAAATTTACTGAAGTAAACACAAAAGCAGTTGCTACAGTGCAAAAATACCCAATGAAGCATCCATAGATACTTGGATAGATACCTGGATTCATGGATATTTGAAATTTCAACTATTTAAGTGTTAAGACTTCACTAGAAATCTTTTTTATCAATACTGTGAGTTCCCAGAATTTAAGTTGGCAGCCTTTGTTTCTTGAATATAGTTTTTCTAACTTTGTAATASTTAAATTAATACTTGTATTCTATGACCTTTATTTGAGTTCAGGGGAATTGCTCTGGTATATTTTCATTGCAGTTAGATGATGTTGTACCTCAGTTGCATGTACTAAAAATACTTATTTTTTTAATTGTGGACAGAATTGTGTTTGAAGAACTTAAATGATTTATCATCTTTTGATTTGATCAGGATGGATAAAGCAAATAATTTCACACCAACAGGTAACTTTTTTTAATAATAATTTTCAGAAGTCRTGTTTACATTGCAGTGAACTACAAAGGGCCGTATTCTTGTGAACCACTAATGGCAATACACAGATGTAGGAGAGGGCATAATCTGAACAATAGTGTACCTAGAATATATGGTAAAGTTAATTTAACAAATCATGGAAGTTTTATTCTCTTAACCTTGATGACTGTTTAGATTATTTTTTTTTGATGTTGCTGGAAATTCAGTTGCAAATTAGCATAAAATTGTAGAATATTATCACAGGCTAATAGAATTGTAACAGTGCAAAGAAGGAGAGGTTTTATCAATACCAGCAYTTCTCTACTCTCTGCTGCTGGAAGTGGTGCCTTCTCAGTAGCCACAGTGTGATATATGAGTGCGAATTCATCTTCATTGGAGAAAACTGTARCTGGCACATACTTCTTTCTGCCACTTTATGGTGGGGTCAGTGATATCTATCAGACAGCTGGGGGCAATAATATCTTGAGTCAATGGTGTTAAATCTTGTAGAGCTCTGTAATAAGAAAAATAATTCACTTTTTTGACTTAAAACATACATTGAATAAATATATATATATATTTGAAATATATTCCTCTTTTACAGAGACTGGAAGATTAATGGCGTGGTATTACATTGCATTTGATACAGTGAAACAGTTTTTCACAATTAAAGGAACAGAGACTTTGAATGAACTGGTATTTTAACTTTTTAAAGAAAATTTATATATGTCTGATTTTAAACAGAATCAAAGATACAGTTCCAAAGATTTTATTTCTTTTAAAGAGCTCAGGTTTTGTTTGTAGGAAGTACAAGACCTTTGTAATATACCTAAATGAATTACACATGCAGCATTTTTGAGGCTTTGTACTCAAGACAGCTTTACAGTTCCACCTTTCTTTCTGTTACYATCCTTGCCTATGAAGATAAAATGATGATAATATTCGATTGTCTTGTGCTAGTAAATGTTTTATTTTATTGCAAAAAAAAAACCAGCTGCATGAATGAACCTGATTGTTTTAAGTCATTTTCTTCTGTTCATTATATCACAGATTATTTGTTTAACTATGTTGTCACAGAGGCATTTGATTTTCAAGGAAACACTATGATAAAATAACTGTCTGTGAATAAATGGAATGCCTCTTCTCATATAGCTGTCTTGGTTGCTGAAGAATGGTAAAAGCCAAGGGAAATATATAGCAAACAACAGAAACTGTTGCTGTTTGAACTGCATGTCATAAAGAGTTAGYAGTGCAGGTGATTTGGCGTAAGTTCAAGTAGGATAATCATTTAACAGGTCCATGGAAAATCTTTGCTTCTTATTATACAATAGCCTGTATAGGAAGATGAAAAAAAGTTGGTCAGTATTAGGAAGGACTGATTGACCATCTTTTCATGATTAAAGTATTGAAACAACAATTTTTTTAGCAATGATAATATGTTGAATAAGTTGGATGATAAAGTGAAAGAAATTATAAGTTGGAAGAAATAATGGAATAAATAACAGAGAATAATAAATAATTTAAGAAAAATAAGTTATGTTATTACAGGTTACAATGATCTCCAGCTGCACAGAATTTCTAGATGTCAAGTTAAGAACAAATGAAAAGAAAACACTGAACTCTCTCAATAGAGATAAGAACAAGATCACTATCAGGTACAAAAGTTAAATACATCGAAAAAAGAAGATATATTTTAACAATAATTAAAATGAGTGGCAGAAAATAAGTATATTTTCTTGCATAGGTTTCCAATGGAAGGGAAGATAAAAACAAGGGAAATGAAAGTAAACTGGTAAATACTATACTGTCTTGTTAAATTTTAATAAAAARCAAATATTTTCTGAATGCTGTAGTCTCTGCTAAAATTTCTGTGTCATTGTATAGTGGATCAGATCTTACCCTTTCATTGTTTTTTTTCTRAAATTGTTTTCTCATAGAAACTTCTATGACGTTATATATGTTATATATGAAATTTTAAGCAGCACACCACTTACATGTCAAAGTGCTTATTTTCCAGTCTTATTCAGGCTCAGCTGGGATGCATTCCTATTCAAGACTTTACTTTGACACAAGATACTGGCAAAATATTTAGAAGTGGCATAAGAGTTACTAGATGTATGGTAAAATTTAATCCTTTTTTCTTTTTTTTTATTGTACATTTAATAATAAATTACACTTCATTAATACAATCTACCTTATTTTTACAGGGTTGGCTGATTTTCTGGCTTCACGTAAAAATAACTTTTCCGCATTATTAAACTCTCTGATTTTAGCCAAGTGTTTCAGGTGCAAACTTTGGGAAAATTCACTGCATGTGTCTAAACAGTTGGAAAAAATTGGTAGGTACCAGAATGAAATGTAGTAGTATTTGCTGAAAAACATTGAGGTTGTTTAACATAAGTATGAGTTAACATAAGTATGAGTTTAACATAAGTAATCCCTAGGGTAAAGAATAAAATTTCTGAGATAAACAATGCTGTGTGAATGCCTGGTGCTTTTTTCATTGTGTAGGTCCAGAAAATTGACTGATGTGTTTGGGTGTTTGGTTTTTTTTTTTTTGTGAATAAAGCCTGCAGAAAGATGAATTGGAATCTGTTTTATTTTAGAAATTGTCACGATTGAAATGTTTAATACTTTCATACTTGGTTGCATTGCGCTTGTTTTCTACAGTTGGATAATTAGATTTAAATATTAAAATATTTAGTAGCTGAAAAAAAAATTTAATGTTTTGATAGGCTAAAAGCTAGCAACAAGCATACTTGTACATTTTTTAACATACTATAATGCAGTTGAGAACAATTTGAGATTACCCAGTGGCATTTAACATCATACAATTTAAAATTTTCAACAGGTGTATCACTGTCAAATGCCATGGTAAATGCTG
The DNA here is from genome assembly GCA_003342815.1 of Eudromia elegans. Taxonomy (NCBI): domain Eukaryota; kingdom Metazoa; phylum Chordata; class Aves; order Tinamiformes; family Tinamidae; genus Eudromia; species Eudromia elegans. The sequence goes on along the minus strand of PTEX01000126.1, from coordinate 463,363 downwards.
GGCTGACCTCATTTAAAAAGATAGAAGACATAAATGCAAGAGAGCTGGAATTGGTAATTTGTTATTTTGAAGAGGGGGAAAAAAGCAAAACACCGTGTTAATACTTTTATTAGTAAATGCAGTATATTTATATATCTGTTATATAACTGCAAGTGATAGTGTTTTAAGTGATTTATTCATTTATACTACTAAACTAATGTACAACAGGTAATTTTTTTTATTTAAAATGTGCAGGCTGTTTTAGCAAATTGTATATGGTCAGGCTAACTTGCCTGATTCTGGAAAGCAGTTACTTAAATATGTAGAATTTCATCATTAATATGTGCTGAAACAAAAGATGCTAACCACTTCCTTTTTTGGAGTTTAAGGAAAAACATTAAAGGGAATGTATATTTACAGTTTCTGTGAATGTTCATTAATATGAAAACTGTTAATTTTCATTATTACTAGTTTTAGTTATAAAGCGGTAGAATAAAACTGTTTTGAATCATCTATGAAACAGTTCTTGATTTTAGGGAACGTAGATATTTCCCCTGGATGGGAAAATGAAATTTGGATTTGCCAAAGTCCTGCTGCACAGTTTTTTTGGCACTTCTTCTTCTGAGGAAAATTTTTCCACTGTTCCARAAGATATTGTGGCCTTAAGTGAAGTGGATTTACTGATGTGTTTCTGTTTGGCCTTTTAGAATTGATTTCTCTTTTCTGCCCCCTTTTGTAATTTTGCATTAAAATTCTTTTTTCATTAAACTTTGAGAAACATACAGGAGTCATCTCACTTTTAACCTATGTAGTTCTTCAAGCTCATGGCCTAGCTAATTGACTGTCACCTGAAGAGAAAAGRTAGCAACAGGAAAAAGTATTGGAATTAGCTTGATTTGGAGCTCACTTTCTGTTTTGGACATCACTGGTAGCAGAAAACAATTAGTCCTAAGGATTTTTGTTGTTTGTGTGATTGCTCTAGTGACTTTGATTTCTTGGATTCATATGTCTTTTGGTATCTTGTTATCAGTTTAATGCGTCAGAAATGAAACTTAAATCTTTGCAGATTTTAAACAGACATCCTCCTTTTGGAAACCAGATAAAAGAATCTGTGTTGCATCTTCCAAAATATGAACTTGACATTGAACAGGTAAATGCTTCTATATTTATGTTTTTATTCCAATGATATTTAAGTATTATTAAATGAAAGGGCAAATAACTGCTTTTTAAGAAATCTAGAGCCTTCASTGACAGGAGATATGTGATGTCATGACTGCTGTTCACCTTAGCATGTGTAATGAAATTCTTAGATGTCAAGTGAAAGCTTTGAAATGGGCATTTCCTAGAAATACATCTGATTTTCTATTTTGTTGTTGTTTCTGTTGTTCGTTATTCTTGATAGCATATTTTTTTATTAAAGAAAATCTTATATGTGATTTGAGAGTTCTCTTATGTCTTAAATAAAAAAAAAGAAAAGCTCTAGAGCCAGAAGAGTATCAGGGTAAACCTACTAAACAAACATTAATTACTGCCTTTTTTTWATGTCATATTTAGGAATATATAGAAACGGTAGATGATTATGTTAAACTAGCTGGCAACATTTCAAAGGAAAGGTGTAATTTGATGCTCCAGCCACATGTGTAATTGGGTGCTCTGGGGTTCCAATATGGGCTCTGTCTTTGATAGAATCACACAAATGCTGTGCCTTAGTTTTCTGAAGTATCAAATCTGAAAAATAACCTTCAAGTCTTTCATGAAATTGGTATAAAATGACACTTCTAAAGTTGAATAAAGAAAACTTTCAAAATATTACTAGATAAATGTGTGAAATACTTTAATACTTTTAGACAAGAGTCCTGTTTTAGTCATTTGACACAATATCAGATGAGTGATTAAAGTTATTCTCAGAGGAAAGATTTAATAATCATAAAATTTTCATAAATGTTGGAAGGCCAGAAATGTGCTTTTAATACCCTGACAAAAATAGCCTATTTTCTTTTTGCCCATTTATTCTTGCATTGAACAGAGGATGTTTTTTTAGAGGCTTGCTGTAGACCATGTTTTGTTCTCAAAACTTTAATATACCAGCTATGCTCAGTATCTGGCATTATATATTAACTTTTATATAAAAATGTCTAAGCACAACAAATGAAAATGACACCACAAATTGAGAAAACTGAGCTTTTGTGTTTCTGTTAACAGGTAAAAATGTTTGAAAGGACATATATATTACTTAGCAGATGTCTTAGCAGTTATGTCTTTTTTCCTTTTTTTCTTTTTTTTTTTCTTTCCCTCTAGCTTGCAAAATACAGTGATACATTAGCTGAAATCTTAGTAACTATCAAACTAACAAACTTTGAGCAGCTACAGACAAAGAGAACTGCACCAGACTTTCACTATGTAACATTGGTCATAGGAGATGCTGACAATCAAGTCATTTTTAAACAGAAAATTATGTATGTATGATTTTCTTTTTTTTACTCTCATTTTTAATTTTTTTGTTGTTGTTTTAGTCCTTCCTGTGTTTTGCACCTCTTGCAATCTTTTCTATTGATCCCAAGTGGTACAAAATTATTCAAGATCCCATAACGTTTTCTAGTCATTCTATTTTTGTAGAAAATACTACATAAAATTCATCATAAAAGAAAGAAAAATGCTGATCTGTTTGTCTGTAGAGAGAGTATTTGTAAATATCTTTAACAACTCTGATGTTAAATCTTTATCCAGTTTAGAAGTACATGTAAAAATTGTAAAATATCTATTAAAATGATAGATTCTTAGATTGGTACTTATACTCACTAGCTGGATTTACTCGGTCATATCATATTGATGAGACTGTTTTTAAGTCAGATACGGAATTAAATTCTGCAGGTGGATAAGTTACGCTTGGAGCAGATGGTGATGATGTTGGGGATATCACATCCAAATGCATGACCTTCACCTGAGCATCRGCCAAAGTCTAGCGCTTTGGGCAGAACTGAAACTGCACTATAGGATCCTGACTCTCTTATGGTCACAGGTCAAGTTTTATTAGAGGGTTATTCTTATACTTGCCTAGCAAAATCCAAGAAGCAAAGCCGAGTAAAGACTCTTGCATTATTATTATCTTATTATTATCTTTTTTTTGGTTGTTTTTTGTTTACACCACTGATCTCATATTAAATAATCTTGCTGTTCATTCACCACATGGAATAGAAGTTTGCTGATATATTACAGGGATTCTGTATTGCTGAAAACTGGAAATTGGACTAAGAAAATTGAAGTGAAAAGAGCTGTTAGATCAGAGGACTTCAGTATAAATTTAATTAGTTCTGATTATGGTATGTAATTGATACACTTTTAAAAACAACTGCATAAGGATTTCCAATAAATTATTCAAACACTCTAACAAGGCGAACATATGAAAAACTGATCTGTAAACACAAATTCTCTTCATTACTTTTATTGTTTTGAATATCAACTGATTCCAAATACAAATCTGTTTAATTTAGTAGTATATTAATAGTTTAGGAAACTTCAATCTTAGTGTCTTTGCTTGTRTAGGCTTAACCATTAGTCCCCTCAATGGTAGTTTCTCTTGAACTATGACAGCAGATGAGGAGAGATGGCGATAAGCTTGAAACACAGATTTGTGCAATACAAGTAGAAGATGGACTGGTCTTATTAAATTCTGTCATCATACCTCACCTCTAGAGAGAATTGCTGTATGCTAGATTAAATGAAGTAGATTTATTATTTCCATGACAAACCCTAAGAATATTACGCAATTCAGGCTAGGAGAAACATAGGTACTTCTTCAGTTAAACTTGTGGCTCAGGAAGAAAGGAGAATTTTCTTCTAATGTAAATGAATAAAAGAGTTTCCTTTTTCTACTACTTAGCAATCTACAGGGTCTGCTGAGTCCAGAAAAAAATTCAATAAAAACTGTAAATTTCTCTCAAATTKTACCATTTATAACCTCAGTTATTTTAAAAGCAGGACTTTCTAGCCTCTATTTAGTTTTAAGTTTGCTTCTGATTCAGATCTAAGGGAAATGCTTTCATTTTTAAAAGTATATCTGCTTTTCAAGCCATGTTACTTGCCTAATAAAAGATACTCTTCCTGGTTTCTCATATATGAATCTTAGTTTAATTATCTAATGCTAGAAACATCAGCATTCAACCTCAAAAGTCCTATCAACATCTTTGGCTTTTGTTTTAAAAAACATCTTTGACTATTKTTTTGTTTTGTTGACTTATATTTTAAACCAGAACAAGGAAAAAAGGTCAAAGGGACTTGTGTAAACTATGTATAGCTAAATTACTCATGTGGAAACTATAGCTTTAATTTCTGAATCTCTTTGGGTTTTCTTAATTGTAAAGAACTTATTTGTATAGCAGCTTGCCTTTAATGGTACATTATCTTAGCAAATTTCTTTGGATTTTTAATAAACAATCATACACTTTCTTAAACACTTTACAAAAATGAATATAATAAATAGTTYGGAAACATTTCAGAGTCGTTTTAAATACTTCTGACTTTTTTTAAAAGTTGGCCTTGATGTACAGCAAACATACACAGCATTTTACTTGGGACCAAGAAGGCTGGGAAGTAAAATCATTATAAATCAAAAACTGAAAGATGATTCTTCAACTAATACTTATCACRGCTCACCACAGAATCTACCATCAGCTAAAATAAAGACAGGTAAACAATATGATCACAAAACTGAGCTAATGCTGAAGTACTRCAGTACATTTCTTTGATGAATTTGAATGCAAGAGAAAAATGGATCTGGTATCTCATACCACTTCAGTTTGGTTTGGTGGGATTGGCATTGGTTTTCAGTAAAAYTGGCTAATTTCTTGCCAATTGTATTGGAGCATTGTTGAAGGGAACAAGTATTTGCCATGCAGGATATTTTAGCCCTTCTTTTATTGCATGAATTACTTTCAACAATAAATGTGAACTTTAAAATTAATATTTCTGCATTATATTCATCTAGGAGGTGAATCTAAACAGGAGAATACCTGTGGAAAAAACAGGAACAGAGAATGCAACCATCATTGTAAAAATAAAGATGTGTGTGGACATGACTGCTGTGAGTTTCATAAACCTATTATTTCTGTAACTTTCTGACAAATATAATTCAGAAYAGTTCATTGATAGCAATCCCTACATTAACAAGCAAGCAAGATAAGCTTAAGATGTTGCTATGATGCAGTCATAAATGTAATAATAAAACATTTTAGTGCTCTTTCATAAGAATTACAGTGATTAATAATATTTTTCAGAACACCTAGCTTAAGAACATTGTCAAACTTGTCACAGAAATATGAGTGCCTTAAATATTTAGCTTTCAGTAAAACATAGTGGCAAGTTTCTAGTGCTTAGAAAATAGTTAGGATTTATCCCTCCTAAACTAGTCTGAAGGCCATTTTAATTCCTTTATTCAGGTAAAACTGGAGTGCCTCCAAAATTGGAAACAAAGGGGGATTCAAAGTTTTCTTTGTACCTGGCTGACTTAAGGAGCAGGAACTCAGTTTCATCTGTACCCCCAGTAAAACGACTAAAGGTTCATTTGAATGGAGTCAACCATTGAATTGATTTATCTTAAATTGTTATGTATTTATATGCATTTATTGCTGGAAAGAATTTGATAACTAAAGTATGAACGTGCAAATATATCTCTTCTGTGAGGAATATGAACAGCTAAGAAGCACAGAAGTAACTACAGGCCTGATAATCTGTGAAAGGTTCATCTGCTACTTGAAACACTTCCTCCTTCCTGCCTTGCTGTAGTGTGCTTCTCTGCAAGCACTCAGTGCTCTTATTTCGTGGGGTTTTTGTAGATTGTGGTGAGTGAGCTACAGAGGCATAGCTGGAAGGTACTGTACTACAATCTGCAAAATACGTACTATGCTGCAAAATATGATCTGAAATGGAAGCAAATTGTGGTATCTGAGGATAATGTTGCCAAGAGACCTTTCTGCATTGACACTGAGATCTGCTTGTTTATGAAAGAAAAGTAACCCTTCTAYGTTTCAAGCTGAAAGTTTTCAAAGTAGTRTAGYGTTAAACTAGTCTTTTCTGCAGCGAGAGTGATATTTTAAATTTTAGTGTTTTATTTTCTCAGGATTTGCTTTTTGCAGGAGAGAATAGTTTAGCCTATAGCTAATAGACAAGAAACAAACTTAGTGATAACCASTCCATTATTGCTAGAGGTACTTGAATAACTCTAAGTAAACCCGTAATTTAAGTCTTTTAACTTATCCAATCAAGTAACTACATAGCAGAGAGAATTAACATATGATCTTTAAACATATGCTAGTTTGATGCAACGTTAATGATGTTTTTCACATGATTAAAAAAAAAAAAAGCTTTTCAATATGTATAGGCCTTGTCACTTACAATATGCCTCTTTAGATGCAGATGCTAAATCAAACCCAGAATGTGGATCTCRCCCAATTTGTTTTTACACCCAGATCTTTAATGCCAGCATTGCCAAGGTACTATAATTTTTTAAAAAAGAAAGTCTTATTYTAGACAATATGCTAAGTTTTAACAATTAAAACCATGTTCTGAATCAAATTAGTTACTATTGTGACTTTCTTTAACTGTTTTACTGATTTTTTTTTTTTAAGATCTTACAGTAAACCATCATCTTCATGGYCTTCAGTAAATCAAGAAGATAATGTTAGTATGGCAGGAAGATCTCCAAAACGGCTGCAATCCTGGAGTAATGAAAGCAGTAGTAAGAATTTCYGAACATTATCACTTTTTAATTGGGAATTTTAACAATGTTTGAATATGTGTTTGTCATGGCTAGTTCTCAGCCATTGCATAGTATGAGAGGAGAACAGTGAACTAACATTGAAAACTATTTGAAAAACGCCGTGAAAAGGAGAAATGACTGAATTTTAATATTAAACTCAGAATCAAACTGGTTCTGGCAAAACAGAGAAAAGAAAWTTCAGTGACTTAAGGCTCATTTACTAGGGTCTACAATAGAGAGAACCATTTTCTTAAAATAATGCTGAGTAAAGAGTGCATAYGTGGCCATCGTTTTAATACCTTGAACAAGTTGTCTTAAAAACACAGTACAGTTTTTGCTTTACTTGTGCATTGCAAACATGTTTCAGGTTTGTCTTCGAAGCATTCCATGTCTGTGAGTCAGAAAAGCCAAGAGACAATGACATCAAAAGAAAACCTTAAAGAATCTTTAATGCATAACTCAACTGATACTGATAAAAGCAAGTCTTGGTTTTCAGAGACTTTGAATATTAACTTTGAATTGGGAAATGATGTTTGGGATGATTTTGATGATGAAAAATTAGTATTTGCTAGCAACATTTCCAGTAGAGATTTAGGTAAGATTATTGTGACAAAAATTTTACTTAAAATTTCTTTTCCAACCTCTTTTCCACAATAATTTATAGTTKTATAAGTTCATTGTTCATAAGAAAGGCATAATTGAATTTTTTACAGATGAGCTGTGACTGTGTAACCTGACTGCTTMTCTCTCTGTTAAAAGTTAGTCCAAAAGCCACAGAGGAAGTATTTCAAGTGTTAAGATATTTAAATAATTTCAGATTATTATTTATGGAATTACAKAAAATACAAGAATGGTTGGATGTTTTGTGCTTGAATTTTTGAAATTTTCATTCTTACATGGTTTTGTTCACCTTGAAATTACAGGTGAGTGTGAGCCACTTTGCCAGTACACAAGAAGCAGAGTCACAAGTGACATTTCAAAAGAGTAAGAATTATGTGGAACATATTATGTTTTAATTTAGTTTAAAAGGAATATCTATAGTTGATATATCTGTTAATGATATCTGTTTAAGGATGTATCTCTGTTTAAGGATTTTGGGAACAGAGAAATTGGAATGTAACCTGTAAAAGTGAGTGGAATTTCAACTTTAAAAGTCTGTGAATTGCTAAATGATTTGAAATGAATTTTTAGTTAATGTGGATGGATGTAAATTGAGAATGTTGAACTGAAAATAAAGCACTATACACTTMTGTAAAAATACTTATATTATTCTGCTTGTTATTTTCAGTTCTTGCACATTACAAGATGAGATCAATACCCAGAATTCAGTTGTTTCTGTGTTTAATGGCCCATCAAAAGGAAAATTGCCCATACAGAGTGGAAATATAAATATGGTGAGTGAAGGTATAACAGTTTTTCCCTATAATAAAATTAGATAATTTTGTTATATTTATCATATCTGACTCTTATCTGTGGATAAGTTTATACACGTTGATTATCTGAACCTCTCTGAATTTTCCAAATTATGAATGAACTATACATTTTGAGCTCAGAGTGATAACATTGACTTGAATTCACTTCATATAGAATCTTTCACTTCAATTTACTTTTATATAGAACAATTTCAAAACTGCTTACACAGTCTAGCTGTGATTCTGCAAATCATGCATGTGTTTAGGCTTTGTCAATGACCACAATCACAATATAAATCACAATATAAAATCTGTATTATGTAATACAACAATTTGGCAGTTTCTCTTGCAGTTAGTTACTTGAACTATATGTACTTTGTTATATTTACAGTTTGGTTTTCAAGAAAAAGAGCATTCAAGTCCTTCACAAGACTTCAAAAACATACAGTGTTCTTCGAGCTCAGAAATAATCTCAGACTCTTCTAAATTTACTAGGAAAGGGGATTTTTTTATTTCCACAAGAGAACCAGAAAAAGAAATGGATTCCAGGTAATACAAAGTAATTTGTGTGTTTTAATGTTGCCTCGGTGTTCAAGTACTTAGTTCTTTGTGGAACTTGGGCATTTAGGTGATGCACTAGTTTGTAGCTTCATTTTGAAGGAATTAATTCTCACTTAATAGTAGCAATTAATTTTCCTTAGAAAAGAAAATACTTCAAATTATTTTGCTTGTGCTGATATCTGTTTTCTGTACTTTATGCAATGTTTCTGATTCTGTAGGTTTTGTTTATACAATTTTTTTTTTATTTAATTTTAATTAAAATTTTTTTTTTATTTAATTTTAATTAGATATCATCTTGATGATGAAGCCAGTGACGTCAAGCCCTTTCTTGGAATATTTGATGGCATTTTCTGATACTGAAATACATTGTAAGTGCTAAATAAAAAAAAAATAGTCATTTTTCCAGAGCAAAGCATTCAAATGCTGTTAAGAGAATTTGTTTTCTGTTATAGGACTATTATTAAGGGGTAGTTTGCTGCACAGAGTAGATAATAATAAAATTGATGTCTCACTTATGAGGTTCTAATTATATGATCTCATTTTAAAAAGTATTTAAATCTTTCTTGACTTTGTTTTTTTTTTGGGATTATTTTCAGGAGAAAAATATTGGMGCGTGCCAATAAAGGAGAGTAGTTCTCTTTTATTAGGAGAAAATTAGGAGGAAAGTAGGAGACCTTTTCAGATACAGTAAAATCACATAAGAGAAAATAAGCTGTTTATTACATTTCTCGGCTTATTCTGAAATGAATGGAATGGTGTCTTCACAAATGTTTTCATCTTTTAGTTTTTATGTATRTCAATTCTAATGCTAGGTTTTTCATAATTCAGATTTTATCTAAAATAATTAATTTACAAGTAAATAGAATAGTAAGTTGTCTAAGGCTGTATTTCTTTTGATAGTGTTATCAACTTTTTAATAAAAACGTATAACTTCCTTCATGCAAATGTGTTTCCYGACTCTAAGCAAGTCAGTTGCAAAATATCTATAAACAATGTGTTGTAGTTATGTTTAGCTGACACCTGAGGTCATAAAATGGGCATCTATGCATCTCAATATAGATTTTGGCCTGCCTTTGGATGGGTTCATTTACTGCCTCCCGGCAGCAATTCTGATATTCAGTTCCCTTCCTGCTTTGTAAAAGAGACTGTCAGTAATGGGAGCTACTGCTTGTTTTTCATTTTAGAGCTGTCTCTCATGTTCCTGATCTCATTTTTGCAAATACCTTTTCTGATAAATCAGAAGAGAGCAAAGTTGTCTCCTTGTCTCTCGTGTTGTCCTCATGTCTCCTTCCAAATAAAAACAGCACAAATACATGTGTTTGGCCAGACAAGGGGTCACCTTCTAATTAGCTGACAAGGGTCAACTTCAGTGTCMATTTTTTCCCATCAAGGAAATCTATTCTATTTTGCATTAAACAAAGAACTGTTTAATAGTGTTGTCTATAATAAGAGAAAAATGTGTCCATCCCTTGACTGAAGAGACAACACCCTGTCAAATATAAAATATTCCTTTACGGGATATTACCAGATCTGTAAAATTTGCCAATGATGAGCCACGTAGTTGATGCAGATGTATCTTGGTCTCAGCCACAGAGTATAGAGTAATACGATTTTGTATTTTTCTTGCTACTGATCAAAGGGAATAATGCCTGGAAGCTTCTGTTTTCTGTGAAAACCACCTGTAGGAAAGCTCTGTCTAAATGGGGTACTGCTTGCAGGTCTAATCAGTGTCTCTGGGCTTCATGAAAAGGAGGGTAAGGGTGTCATGGTCTGCTTTGTTCTGAGCATTTCTGGCCCTGGTTTATATGCATATGGGAAAAACAAATTCTGAAAACAAATTCTGAAAGACACAGACATGACTCTAGTTCCAGCCTTGGATGGACTCAACTAAAAATCCCTCTCARTTTTCATTCACTGGTTCATTGACCACCTGCTAATAAAAATCTCTTTTTTAGGCAAAAAATTACCAAAGAATGATTCAACTACCTAGATATAGATGTCATTTTAGATGTCTTATAGAATCTTTCCTCATTTCCACCAGTCTTCCCATAAGACCAGAGGTCTGTYTCTCCGTAAGGAGATGTAGGCATCCCTAGGGCATCTGAATGGCAGTCGATGCTGTGTTTAAGCACCTGACTCATTCCCTGGTGCCTGAATGATACACAATGTTCATATTACATAGAATATAATTGTCTGAGTATCCTGCTTTTCCATAGGGCTTTAGTTTGCACCAACTGCTTTGAACTGTTTTTCAGTATCTCTACATTTGACAAAAGGTTTTTACACAGCAGCACAAAGCTGAGCTTCAGACATGGAGAGTGAGGGGAAGTTAAGGAAACAATTAATTGTTAACTTGAGCTGACTTCAAAATCTGTTATTGGCCAGTTGTGCAGGCATCACACACAATCCAAACAGACTTGCTGCATCAACCACTGCACTTCCCACTGCTGTYGTGCATGAAGCTTCTTCCTTGTGTTTAAAAGTTCTAAAATGTGAGGTGCTGACTGTCTGGAAGTGGAAAGTGATTAGGTCTCCATAAAATGAATAAGRTAAGTTTCTGGGTCTCTATACTAAATATGTTTTCAGTTTGGAGATGTTTTTACGGTTCCAATACTCTTAAAATTACTCTCTCTGGCAATTATTTTGGTAATTTATATCCAGAATGTGGCTGACATTATTGCCACTTTGCTTCATTTTTTAGCATAACCGAAATATAGCTAGCTATTTTTRGTCAGTTTGTGGTCAGCTGTGGTGTATGTTTAGCTGTTACCTCAAATGAAAGTATCTTTGAAGTTATTATATTTTCCTCCCACTGCAGGCRTTTAATAATCATTATTGGGCGCTTCCGAAGTTCAGACTGATTACTTTTCTGATACTATATTCAAATTCTTATGTTTTCTTTCTTCTTGAAATCTACTTTTTTTTTTCTATATCCTGTTTACTAATGGCATATACCCTGTTCTTTGGGCAGTATCCTAGATGACTGTTTGCAGTATTTGTTTGTAAAATTTGCAATTTGATTTATAGTCAGAACACGTGATAATAAATGCATTTCAGTACTTTCAAGGATATTTGGAATACTTTTAAGCTAGTTTATTAGATTACTTCCTGACTGTTTCTCATAGGAAATCAGTTCCCTATAGCATACTTGAAAATAGTAGCAGATATTGACAACCTTTTAAAGAGTTGAGAAGATAGATCTTTTTAAAGCTGTTGTGCCCTTCCAGTCAAATAAAACTTACAGTACAAAAACATATTTTTATAGAGAAAATAGCTTTATGTGACACTTTTACTTTCCTTCATTCTTCTTATAAGTTCTATCACTTTAAATACCTTTCAGAAAACCAAACTGGAAATATTTATACATACTGAAGTGTTCTCTATTTCAAGAGATAGAATTTTTATACGGTTCAGTCATTTTTTGGAGTTGTAATAGYTGAAAGATCAAAAGTGATAGCCATACTATGGTGCCTTGGTACCATAGCCATGGTGCCTTGTCGCAGCTTCGTGTCAGGGAGATATTTAACTGTGCAGAGTTTCTGCCCCCGCCAGCACTACCTTCTGATTTCCATGGAGAGCAGATGGGTGCCAGGCAGGAGCCCTGGGTGTCTCTCTAGGGGTGCTTGATGTCAGTGACCAGGGGACCAAATCCCAGGGCGTGCAGTGGCATGCCCTGAGGGTAAGTGAAGCTGTAGCCATTCGGAGCTGTCTGACTTTAGTCATTTAACAGAATCATCTTAAGTGATGCACCTAGTTTACCTGGACTCCATCTAGAGTCATTAGAAGGAGACAGACAGGTCAGAAATTGGCTCCGATTGTAAGAGGATTAAATTGCTCTATGTTAGAATTCATCCAATTACGTATGATAAAAGCAACCCCACCTAGTTAGTGTGGAGAAGGTGGTATGCTGTGGTATGCTCAGSTCTCTGAATATTTCCTGTTCTGTGCACATGAGATGTCAGGATTCTTTTATTCACACAAGGTTCCTACTTTTCTTTGTAAGCTGGACAGTCATATTTTTGTCCAGCAAAAGATGGCTGTGCTCCACTAGTGTTGCTGCATGCAGCTACCTTTCAGATACTGATAAAACATGATAATTAATTCAACAGAACAAAAGACAGTTTCACTAAGCCACTCCCAAAAGATAAAATACAGATTAAAATATMTAAAAATATTGTTAAAGTTTTGACTGTATCCAGAGCTTTAGTTTTGAAGAGTTACTAATTGAGTGACCGAGTTTAGATCAGTGGGGTTGAATAAGTAATTCTGGGGATACAGCAGAATGTCCTAGTCATTTCTCTGGGGAAGATTCTATATAATTTACATTGTAACAATACTGTTTCCCATAATGGAATAGTGAAAGAAAATTCAGTGTGACAAGAAGTCTGATTTTACCATCAGACCATTCTACCATTCATCTGATTCTCTGTAATAAGATACATGCTCATACCTGCTTTTAATTTAACTTCAACTTTCTTATATGCTTCCTTGTCCTATCACATATACTGGTTTCAGAATACAAACTGAGGTCAATTGCATCTGTGCCTGAAGAAAATGCACTCAGAAAACATGATCTTCAGAAATGTTAATAGAAAAATATGTATAGAGTTTAAACATGTCAGGCATGGTGTATAATGTATGTTTATAGCATATAGAATATTGTAAATGTACTGTGACATAATTTTGACTGTATATAGCTTGTCTCATATTCATTTTTAACTATGTAGACTTTGTTCATGTATTTTAAAAGGGTTTAAACATTACAAGAAGTTTGGGTGTATGTTTCATTTTCTATACCTTTACAGAATAGTTACTTCATTAACTGAGATACAGTAATTGGTGCTTTTTAAGATAGTCAGCATGATGCTAAAGAGTGCATGGAAGTCAATGTATGGAATATGAATCCAAAAAAGAATAGYTACAATCAGTCATTTTGTACAATATAATGTTACCACCTGAAACATCATTATTACACAATTAGTGGTATCTATTTTAAAAGAAYAGGGTATCTTTACCTCTTTGCTTCTCCYTCCCTCATTTTATGTAGGAGCAAGAGAGTCAGCTGGTCTGTTGACTGAATATGTAAGTGATGTGCATGAAATTAGAAGCATGAATACCTTGTGTTCTTCGGGATCCTTTGCTTAACAATTAAATAGAAAAGGAAGGACTACTCAGTAACAGTGAAGATAACAAAATATTGACTGTATTGAGGGTTTATGTAACAAAATGATGCACACACTTTGTGCTGATAGTTTGYACTGATGAAATTCAGTATGACTGAAAAGGTCTGCTTGGAAAAGGCCACTGGGTGCTTGGGCTACTATTGTACAGCTGAGATTGTAAGGTCCACCCTGTTGAATGGATTTGCTGCATTTATTTAAACACACGAGAAAAACATACGAGAAAAAATTATGTCACCAATTATTTGATGTTTCCAATGTCATAAAGTACCTAAGTAATCCTAGCAAGGAATTTCTTATTCAACATATGCTACATGGAGCAAACATGYAATGATTTTACAGCCAGGCTTTTTGGTTCATGTTACATGGCAATTTCTACATTTTAGATAGCTTAGCATGGAGAAGAAYGCAAAACAGAYTTAGYTCTAGAYGCTGGAAGGATGTTTTGTTTGCATATATAAAACGCTGTTTCTTTTGCAACTGTGAAACTTCCTATTAAAGGATGCATATAACTTTCAAAATAAAAAGATGCTTGTAACTGTAAATGGCTATGATATATTTGCTGCTCCCCCACCCATTTAGAGGCAAAACCTATTTATGAGGCTTTATTAAGTGCAAATAATTCCTGTGGCTTTAGCAGAGAAGAAACAGCTGCAGAATATAGTCTGATTTGCATATAAATGACATTATTTCAGCTCAGAGAGGGATATTGAAAAAATACATATTTCTACAGTGAAAACCCGATAGTCACACGTATTAAGGTCAGCTTGTGTAACTTAATTTTTAAGCTGCTYCCTGTTGATATCTGATCACACTTGCAGCTAGATTCAGGCTCTATCAGTTCTACCCACTATGCAATTGTGGATTCTTGCATGTAAGCTAATTATTATTTTAGGAATAAATTCCAAAACATTTATCTYAACAATTCAAGCCCTTATAAGTGCTTAGAATATTTATTAATACTAGTGYCCAGCTGCAAAATCTACACTCTTCCTTACCTTCAACACTGTAAYTTGTGGTGTGAAATAAATGCCATCATTTGGATAAGACAGAAATAAATCTGCTAATCGTGTCTAAACACTTTAATAAATGGTGAGATATAGTTGAGGCAGAGCCTCAACTCAGTTTATCTTCTCTAKCAAGGATGAGTTCTTGCTTCTAAATTCTGTCAAAGGAAGGCAGCCAATGACCAACTGAGATGTTGGCCAAAGCAAGAGTCCAGTGATTCAAATCGAAGCATAGACATGCCCTACTATCCCAGTTCTGTATTTATTTCAGCCTGAAGTACAATTGTAGGTGGTTTTCATGATCATTACGCCTTTGGCACCGCTCGGCCTGACTTGGGCACCCAGCAGGGCTGGGCTCTGCGCGGAGGAGCCTCCCTCTCCCACGCACCTTCCCCCTTTCCCCAGATCTGGATTCCTCAAGCCCTGTGATAGTGTCCGTTTAGTAACAGGCTCTTGTCATTTCCGTGATTTACCCTAAACCAAAAGAAAGATGCCAGAAGTGAAGGACGTGTCTGGCTGAGGCTTCCAAACCTTGCTGTGTAGATTCCTACCTAGCAAAGGCCTCACTGAGCTGAGTGCTGTTGCCAGAAGCTGTAGGGTAGCCACTTGCGGAGGGTCTAACTGGTCTGAATACCTCTTGAAGAGGTATTTGGTACCCTGCTTGGTACCATCCAGAAAAGAGCAAGTTAAAATGGTAGAAAATTGGAGTAGTAAACTTCCTCCTTAGCCATTTTAGTTTGTAAAGGCTATTGCTTTCTTCCTCCTTTTTTTGTTCATTGTAACATTTTAGCTATTATAGCCTAGATTTAGTAGGCAACTGCGTGCAGGAAATAAACTTCTTTTACTGATGCTGGAGAAAGTGTGGCGATGAGGTGGATCTCCTTGACTTGTGGTATATTACAGGGACMTGTGTGGGAGATGGGAGGCTTACGTAGTGGGGAAAATAGCCTGCATCAGGAAGATGGGAAGTACAAGCAGGTCGCTCTTTCTCTTCTGGGTGTGATTGCCGTATTAGCAGAAGGGTAGGAACGTTCTTAGTTTCTGAAGCAGATTAACTGAAATAAGAGTGCATACTGAGAATGGAGGTGATAAAATGGATGTTGTTCTGGAAGACAGCTTGGAGTGGTGAAAAACAGTTTCAGATAAGCATGTGGTTCAATAGAAATTAGTCTCTCTCCACAGAGTTTATAGCAGCCAATCGCAAATGCACTTTCAGTTCAAGCAGTTAATAATATCTCTGTGCTGTAGCTTAAGGGACACAATTTTCAAAGTTATTGTAGTGTGGGACCGATAAATTTCAGCGCTAAGAAGGCAGTACTCCATATAATTTATTTTAGATTTCCATCTAGGGTATGTTCTGACTCTCCACATGAAAGTCAAATTGTCCATGTAAAATGGTTTTCAGGTGATAAGTTGACCCCTGGGGTTTTAGTAAAATAATAGATTCAGAATTCTATCAGACTCCCCACTCTGTAAAAACTAGTTATTGGCTGCTTGAAGGATTTAATAAGAAGGAGGAAAAAAGAAAAGGAAAAAAAAGCTTTAGCATAGTGACATTTTTCTCATTAATGGGGACAATGTTAGAATCACAAACTCCATCCGGATTTGGTAGTAAATACCCTGCTGGCATGTGTTTGGGGTTGTTCTGCGTGAGGAGTGTATGTGTCTAACACTGTATGTGCTGTAACATGCATATGGAACAAGGGGTATTTCTGATACGCACGTAGAGGTCTTTAGAACAGGGTGCTTACTGTGCCACCCTCTGGCCATTCTTTTTAAAGGCATTTTGTCACCAGAGCCAACCTCTGCAGTTTTGCAGGTGTAGGACTGTCCTGCTGTGCCTGGAGAAACTGCAGCAGAAGAGCAACATAGCCACCTCTTCCTGCTAGCACACCACAAAAACAACAGAAAATGTCACAAGATGACAGCAGAGGTAGCCTGCCTGAAAGCGTGTTTGACATTAGTCCTGGCTGAATGTCACCTTGAATTCTGTGCAAGGAAAGTACCTCCTGCTTTTTGATAACTACTGTTCATTTATTTGTTTGTTTAGCTTTACACAGGAAATTGGGTGCTAGTTTTGCCAGTGGACAAGGCTGTAACGTGTGGGACAGGCCTGTTTGCTCACCTGAACAAACTCAGGTGAGCCAGCGTTCATCTACCAGAGAGTGCCCCAAAGCCAWGCGTCTGCCAGGTTCCCAAGTGCTTTCCCTTCAGAGGAATAGTGTGAGGACCAGAGGACTTACGAGTCACTCCAGCTCCTGCTACTGACTGGATTTACTGTGCAGGAATATTTTCTAGAGCAGCTGTATATTCCCCTCTGGGTTATTTGTTTTTCTGAGGCTGATTTTAAAACTTGACCAGCGTTTTTAAGGTTTCAGGTGTTACCACTGAAGCATTCAGCTATTCACTGAGGTGATTACTAGAACGTTTGCATCTGTGGCCCCAGTTAATTGCTGGCTCATAGGCTATGCTTTGGGTTTACTGAAGTCCTGTGGGGAACTGTTTCCTTCTCTAGCYTATAATGATGCACGGAAGAAATTAAGGCAATTTATCTGTATTCCTCCACATCCTTTGCATGTTCCAGCCGTGCCAGGCTGCTGCAGTATCAGGCCATTGCCCTCATAYTGTCTCCGTTGGACATGGGCACACCTTGATGTGGGGCTGCACCTGGAGCAAGGCAAGCGTGTGGAGCAGCGTCGTGGCCAGGGCCAGCTCCGTTGGAGYGGCTGGTCCCAGGAAAAGGAGCCAGGGCAGGCATGGTAAGGCTGCGCTCGGCGGGAGCTGTATGAAAACGCCCCTCTTAGTGTGGGAGAGGAATGCCTGGCCCAGGACTTGATTCATCTGATACCTAGAAGAGCTTTTGTTCAGTACATACAGCAGATGAACTACATGAATTAAATAGAGATCCTGGGTGCTGCTTGGAATTGCTCCTGGCAGCTGTTAACGTCTCTTTGGTTGYATCTTTGTCGCAGCTTAGTGACAGYTCACCCAGACGAGGTGCTTTGTGTTAGCTTCACAGGCGGCAGGGAGCGCCTGGGACGTTCCAGGGTTTCATCCCAGCCTCACAGCTCTCCATGTTGCCTTGGAACTGTGCTGGGTTTGGTGTCTCCCGTGAAAGAGCTGGAGGAAAAAGGGGGAGAAAAAAAAAAAAAGGCAGCATTAAATTTACATCTCCAGTTGCTATGCAGATGGAATGGGGAATGAGCTCTCCGCCACCAAGCGGAATCCCTAATATCATTTTGAGTCCTGGCTAACATCTGTAAACATCTGTGCCTGCCCACAGACCCCGGCAAGAGGTTTCAGAGCATATTTCTGTAAAAAGGTCATTGAGGAATACAACCCCCAGGATGTGCTGCACACTAAGTGTTTTAATATGGCTCTCGCGGAGGCCTCATATTGGACATTTCCCCTTCTCAATTATGCTAACAACCTCCAGCCTGAGGCACACTGAAGCATCATCCATCTGCCTTGGGAAAAAATGTACGCGGAAAAAGTGCTGGGTTTGGGTTTTGTTTTTATTTTTTTATAAAGCGCTGCTGTGCGCCGGCCTCTCCCCGTGCACGGTGGCGGGAGCAGCGTGGGGCTCCAGGGCTCCCCGCAGCACCGAGCCCGCAGCCACCTGGGGCCATTCATGGTGGGTGCTGTGCCCTTGAACTGTCGATGGCCTTCRCTCTAGGGAAGGACCCGCGGCCTTGGTGGCACTGCCAAGGGGCTTGGGTCCCAAGGGCCAAGTGCAGAGGTGGCCCTACCTCCGCCAGGCTCCTTCATCCCGTGCGGCGCCGGCGCCCCGCTCGGAGCCCCGGGACGTGGSCTGGTTCCTGTCACCTGGCTGCGGTCTGCGGCCCTGCTGCCCCGGCCTTGCCCGGTGTGCAGTGCTGCCGAGGGCTGTCGCTTCACCCCCAGAAAGGCCTGTGTAGCAAACGAGCCCCATACGTGGGCTCGAGGCGCCCTGCGACAGAAGGCACTGAACTGGTGAGTGAGCAGGGGGGCCCCGGGGGAATGGCGACATTTCTGCTTCTCAGGCTTTTCCCCTCGTGAGAGTTGTGGGACCCCGTCCAGGCTGGGCTTTCCTACTGGCAGTTCTGCTTTGTCATCTGCACTGCAACAGTGTGAGCTGAATCGGCCTCCAGGGCCCACCAGGCCACCATTTTGTGTCATTGCTGAGCTGCCATTTTGCGTCACCTCTCTTTTGAGACGCCATTTTGTGTCACCTCCCTTTCAAGCAGCCACGCCACGCTGGATGAGGCTGTGCAGAGCAGTGCTCTCGAGTCACCCCTCTCTKTGCAGACGCCACCAGCGTGTGCCTGCCCCCCCCATCCGCCCAACACCTCCAGTGGCTGGGGTAAAGCAGGGCAGGAAAAGTGCCTTGCTCCGAAAGCAGAGACACCTTACGGGACACCCGGGATTCATGATCTCTGGGGAAGGCAGCTGCTTGCCCCGAGCAGCTGCGGAGCTGACCTCGCTTCCCAACCTGTTGAGGAGGGACGGGTCGGGATGGAACGGGAGCAGCTGTGAGCGCCTGCGCCGCCATCCCATGGCGACCCAGCCAGGCTCAGCCCCGCGCAGACTCGGCCACGCGCGCGGCCGTGACCGGCAGCGTGGGCACGGCTCCATCTCAGTGCTCGTAAGCCATTAACTGTTGGAAGGGAGGCCCCGCTCGTGTGTTTATGTCARGGATATGGGGGCTTTTATGCTACTCATGCCTGCAAAATGACTATGGGAAYTGCATGATCCCCCGCACGAGGGAACGCGGCCGGGAGCGGTGCCGCCGCTCGCGCTCCCCAGGACCCAYGCAGCGCGGCTCCGAGTGCCGGTGCCTCCGAGCGCGCCCATTTCAACCGGCTTCTTTTGTCCCCTTTGCATTGGTTCAACTTAACACTAGCGTGTCTTGTGTTTGCTCTAAGATATGCCCAGCAAACTAGGCAAATTAAAAAATAGATGAAAAAAAATAGTGCTCTGCATATGCTTCACGTTTGTGATTTATTAATAGGCTCCAATTTCCATATAATAGCCTACTTTTTTTTTAACTTTGGCTCAATGGATAATTTTTGCCAATTACATGTAGTCAGACAGCTTCGAAATCTGTTTTTGCTTTTCTCATGCATAAAGGCCTAGATTCTGTTTCAGGTTCTAATTAAACCCTACACTGATTTTAAAGATTCTATTGTCCTTTCCATTAAATAGGAGTTTTGTTAGATCTTTAACAAGACCTCAGTGGGGTGATAAATCTAAGCAACTATCCTTATTAGGAGCAGATTATCCTCATGAGATGGTAAGTCACAGAACTAACTGAAACCATTTGTASAGACTGAACTAAGCCTTTTTCTCCCTAAACATTAAACAGACTTCCGAATGACTTGCTTGGGTGCTCAAATTAAATTAAATGATTTTTTGTTTATTTTTCACATTTTCAGTGTAGGCTATTTGCATTCACTTAAAGTTTAAGAGCTTCATTCAGCAAAATTCACTCCAGGGTAATGATCCGTACTTCTAGTAAACAAGCTCTGTAGCCATAAACAGGAAGTCTCACCATTTCTTCTGCTGGTAACCCTTGGAACACGTGCGGTTATTAGGTTATTAGAGTCTCTCTCTGCTTCAGGAGATGTCCCACAATAGTGGATTTCTTGGCTGAGGGTCAGCCCTGGATTTGCCCCACCACTGAGCACACTGCGTTGTGCGTTTGACCGAAGATCTCCTTGGCTGCTGGACCTGAACGCGACTTTTATTCAGAGAGAAGTGGCCACAAAACCCACCAGAAGCCGTGGCCAGGCTTGGMCTTGCAGCGTTTATGCATTGGCAGGCAGGGAAGGAGGACTCTGCTCTCGCTTCTTTTTGTTTCTCTTAGAAATGAAAGTGATTTGTTTTGTTTGAGGGTGTTTGTAGGTACTCATGGATTATTTCATTCCTGTTTTAATCATAAGTTGTTTTCRGATGGGACATAACTTCCTCCACGCACAGTCAAATCATGAATTTCTGCTGTTTGTTTAATTCCCAACTTTGCTGTTCACAGGATAGTGCAAACTTCTAAAATTATCCAGTTATTTTGAAGCTCTATTTTGCGGTGCCTGGTTCAAGGCGCTGATTTCTAGGACTTAATTCAACCCAGAAGCCGCCAGGCAGAAGCCGAGCGCGCGGGGCCGTCCTCACAGCAAGACGCGTTGCCTCGCAGTGCGATTTCCTTTTCCCCCCTTGGCTGGCTCCGTTCGGCGCTGCCTTCAGCTGCTGCCCTCTGCAGAGCACGCTGCAGGAAGCCGCTCTCCAGGGACAAAGCCGCACGTGACGCGGCCCACGTCCGCCTCCATCGGGAGCGATCCTGCGGGCCTGCTCAGACGCGCATCGAGACAAACCCTTCTTGGTTGCTGCAGCTGCACCAGCTCTCAGCCACCAGGTATTTAATGTCCTCAAGCTAGCGTCTTCTCCCTAGGCTGCTCTGTTCCTGCTTTGCAGCCCAGTCTCGCTGTAGAGCCAAGGATTGCGAGGCTGCAGTTGCTTCTGCCCCCTACATGGTGCTCTGCTATGTTTCTTCATTGAGAGGCGTATACTCGACCCTCTCTTGTCCTCTAAGTGACACTGTACAGATATTTTGGGGCATAACAAATTAGAGGAATATAGTCCAAGACCATTAATTTCTAATTAGAGGTTTGCCACGTATCCTGGGTGAAAATGCAGATTTTGCTCAGCCTTCGTCTCCTGCTCTTGCAGGATTCAGGCATGACAGGTCATTAGGGAGGTGGAAAATCTGGCTTAAAGTGAGGCCTGTCATTTCTCAGCATCATGGCTCYCTTCTGCTGTGGTAGGAAACTCAGGAAACGGAAGGTGCTGACTACAGATTAGCCCCTCGGCTGCTCCTCTGCTCGCAGTGCGGAGCCTGGGGGCCGCGTGGGCCATCGCACCTCCTGGCTCTGAGGCCGCAGCTCCTCCTCGCCCTGCGTTCCGCACCTCCTCGGAGGGGCTGACCTCGGAGAGCCCGGCTGCGGGCCGGCCCCGCAGCCCGAGAGGCTTCAGGCTCTCGTGGGGCTCGTACGAGTGTGCTGCATGCTGGTCTGACCACCAGTTCATTTTTCTTTTCCCTTCCCCTCCCTCCCTGCTAATATCCCCAACAGCAGGCCCAGGAACTAATCCTATTTCTGCCCTGTGACGGGAGCTTGTTTTCACTCTCTGTGGGGCAGAGCTGAAAAGCTGGTGTCCAGCAGGGGAGGATATCGCTGAGCATCTGCAAGAAGGTGCCGTGTGGAGGCAAGAACTCTAGCTTGCTTTCCAGTGTGAGTAGATGAGGTGTAGGTGGGAAAGTAATGGAAATGCTAAGTGATTACTCTAACACTTGCTAAGATGACAGCAAATCTCCTCTATATTAATGTTCAACTTCTGAGACTAGATTGAATCTTGCTTTATTAAAGAAGGTAGGAAGCCTAGACGTAGCTCTTTAATCTTCAGCTAGAAAACACAATTTTGAAACCCATTATCTTAGGAATGCAATAATCAAACAGAGTAATAACTGATGTTAAACCGACTTTGAATATTATTTAAAGTATTTCCCAGATGGAAATAAAAGTTGGTAGGATGGTGTCAGACTGCCTTGGACATCTGCTATGTTTATGGTGCTGCACATACTGAGAAGAGAGGTTGATTAACATGTCTTTTCAGCCTGTGAGATTTTTCGGGAACTACTGAAGTCTAAGAAGTCATTAGGAGATGTATAAATACCTCCACTTGCTGTTTGCTGCGTTGGGCTGCTGGGATTCTGTTGGCATGATGKTACAAACACAGCTCTGTCGCTCCTGCTGCTAGTGCTAAGCTCTTCCCKTCAGCATATTCGGGAGTATTTTGCCCAATGTCAGTTTAAAGGCTGCAGATGAGGGGCTTTGTGGCAGTGCGTCATTCATGTCGGCATTGACAGTTTGTTGTGGTGTTCAGAGTGAGGTTTCCCCTCCTGTTGCTCATCCTGTCATGCCTCCTCGTGCTCTCGAGGTGGATCCAGCGTGCACGGGGCGCTCGCGTCGCTGAGAAGGCGTTTAGTGGCCCAGGGGCGCGAGCACCGCTCCCAGCGCTTCCCCTGCGCCCAATGCCGTGTACACGACTTTCCCATTGTGTCCCCATCTGCAGTGCACTCAGTTTTCTTGCCAAATGGAATCATATTTCCTTTCCCCCTTCCCATGTTTTTCACCTTTCTGTGCCTATTCATAAAATGCATCTGCTCTCTGCTGTTTTCAGTTTCTCCTAAGTTAATATCACTGGTGAGTTYCTCACTGTGCTGATTGTTAACAAGAGGCCATGTGGCATTTGTGGGGAGAAAAAAAAGAAGAAAAAAGAAAAAGGCACTGCGTTCCCCAGACCGCTCGCTTAGTGTGTCACTGGTGAGCATCAATGCTCTTTGTTTGGAGACTTCCAGCTCTCTTTAGTTCTTTAACAGATGCAAAGTGATCTCTGCATTTTAACCTACTTGGCACCTCAGTGTGAGAATACCAGGAGCAGAGGGAAATTCAAAAGGTACGGGACTTGAGAGGACATGTGCAGCCCTAGGGAAAAGGCAGTTTGCCACGTAAGCAACAGGAGAAAACGAATCAACGTAATCCCCMCAGAGTCACAAAACCAGTCTGTCCCCAGCCCGTGGGCAGGTGAGGGAAGCCCTGTGCTCCCTCATGCTCCCACTGCCCATGCAGGCCTGTCCTGGCCCGTGCTCTGCGGCGGCGCTGGCAGAACCTGGACTGCCACTGGTGCAGCTGCACTGAGCCAGCCATGGTGCCGGTGCCACGTGGGTCAGTTCAGTTCTGCCCCTCGCCCTTTTGGTGCTGCAGGAGGCCAAGGCTTGTGGCATCACCTGAATCAGGCATAGGTGTTTGTGCCTKCTGCTCCTGCTGCAGGAGGGAGCAGTTTGTGCCAGGACTGCTGGGRAGCTGGGTGAGGGGGGCAAGCCAGAGCCGAAGCTGGTCACCAGGCTGGCGGGATGCGGTGCAGGCGCTGGGGCAGGATGCGAAGATGGACTTGCAGCGGCTGAGTGCTGCCACCCCAGCCTCAGCAGGGACCTGAGCCCTCAGTCTTCCCAAGTGCCTCGCATTAGGAGCTCAAAAGACACCGCTCTACCTGCAGGGGCCACCTGTGGCTGTGAGGGGCAGCTCCTGGTGCCCCAGAAAGCTGGGCCCTGTAGGCACTGATTGTGCGGATGGCCCCATCCCTGCGTTTGCTGGAGGTTTGCACTGGGAAAGCGCTTGTTCTCAGCTCGACAGCCTCGCAGTTGAGCCTCTGAGTGAGTGAAAGGGGGGTCTGTGGCAGCAGCAGGACTTGTGGCAGCGCCGCATGGGCTGCATCCCCCAGGAGGCCCCTGGGCACAACCTTCCTCCTCCTCCTCGGCCCCTCACAGCTAGCAGTTTCAACTCTTTGTCACCTAAAACACAGATACGGACCAGGCACTGGAGTTTAGTTTGGGTCAACGACAGTGCTGTAAACTGAAATAAATAGCTTTGTTCCGATTACTTTTTCTGGAGGGTATGTTGCAGAAGCAAATTACCTGAAAAGTTACCTTTGATAGTAGTTAAATACTTTTTACATGTCACTTAAAAAAAAGGTTGACTTAAAAAAGTTGTCTGGTCTGACAAAGAAACCTATTCAAAATAATAGTAAACTGCCATCTGCTGGTAAGAAAAGCAATGCACAGAATGAGAAAGCAGACTTTTGCAGAGATAAACAATTCTTTTGTATTTGACATGCTACAGTCAGATACACACATGATAGGGAAGCTGCATATATTTATTTTACTGTTTTTCATCTCCATTTGCATTTTCATATAGAATATGCTAAACAGATGCCTATAACATAACTAACTTTAACGACAAGCACAGAAAACCAAAGACAATAAGAATAAAGAACGAGGACTAATAAAAGCAGATGAGCGATCAGGGTGGTGACAGCCTCCAAATGTGCCCTATTTACATTGCTAATAAAGAATCACGTATACTTCTTTTTTGATCCTCCCCACAGACCCTCCAGTATGACCAGAATTCTGGCACTGAAACATTTCCCATCTTCCTCTGTTTGATTTTCATGTGTGGTTCCTTAGTCAAGCCTGTAAATAGGAAGTGGATCTTTAATTGTTCTTGATTTAAGTAGGTCATCTTCTCCAATACACAAATCTCCTATCTTCTTATAAGCCAAATCACTATGAAAATGGTACAGGAAACCCTTATTATAGAAATATGATCAGAAAAAATAATTGAACAAAGGATCACTCCCAAGGTGCCTGGTGAGTTACACAAGCAGTCTCTATAAATCACAAGTATGAGTGCCCTTCAGGGGAGGGACTATCAGCTTTCATGTTTGTATAGTGCCTGCCATGGAGGTGTGCTGAGCATGACTGGTCCCCAAGGTGCTGCTGCACTATAAATAGCAATATTAGTGTGAACTACCTCCAGAGCAAACGTCGGGCTGCTTGGCATTTTCATTTGCATGCAGTTTTCTTCTATGAATTTGGTTTCTCCAAACATATCCTATTGTTTTAGCAAACTGATCTTGTCGTAGGAAATGTGTAAAAGGGGCAAAGAAAAAATAGGTCAGTTCTTCCTTTGAAATCAGARAAGAGTGTGCATTTCTAATATTCCCCAGGTTTATTTCCTTGGAGCARATTTGGCAGGTATGAGAGGAAGTTAAAGATTTATTTTTGGTGCTATGTACCAGATGTCATACCTGCTCTTCTGAGACAGTTGCTTTTATCTCCAGCAGTACCTGCTCTCGTAGCAATGAAAGAAGTGACTTGAATCCCATTTAAGGCACGTAGTGTGCACTGTTTGCATGCCACGAGAGGAAAGGAAGGGCTTGTTTGGGAGACTCCAGGCAGAGTCCTTGTGCGTCATCGCAGAGCAAACATGTTTGCATCCTTCTCAGCAGTACTGTGGCTTCTGTGAAGGAGTGGTGAATTAATGGTGCCCAAGCCCAGGGCTTGTGACCCCAGCATAGGCTGAGGTTTTGCAAAGATGTTTGAAGCCTCCTTGTATTTATGGGAGCTTCCCATGTGGCTCACTTTGTAGAATCCAGGTTGCTGGCTGTAAAGGACCATTTCTGGGGAATGTGGGGCTGAGCGTACCCCTTCACTGTGTTCTTAATCAAACCTAGTGCCCTCAGTGCCCTTCCTGATGAGGCCATCACACAAGCTCCACAGGGACTATTCAGAGCACAGGGCCAGATCCTCAGTGCTGGGGGACCGCGCGCTGCTGCTTTTGGCCGGGTCTGTGCTGGCTTTAATCTGRGGAGGAGCCAGCCACAAGGGAGATGCTCCAGCAGCCACACAAATCATCAAGGGGAAACGAGGCCGGGGGAATAGCAGTGCCCACGGATACCTGCTAGCAACAGGAGCTGAAGCCAACAGCTGCCATCAAAGACGTCTGTGTCTCTGCTCTGTGCCCCTCCGGTCCCCCTGCCAGCAGGACTCCGCCTTTCAGGTGACACACAACTAATGGCTGAAATACGTTTATTCCAGGTATGGCACTGACCTGCGTGACCTGTGTGAAGGGTAAAGTGAAGGCAATCAAAGCAGCGCGCTCCTGGCTTCACTGAGAGCTGTAAAAAAGGGAACATGGGAAATAAGCTATTAGAATAGGTGAAGGGAAGAAATGAGCATGGAGGTTCACCCTTCCCAGCTAATAGGCCAAATCGGGATCACGGTGGGACTGAGATTTGCCCCAACAAGAGAAAGCAGATGAATAAGAATGGTCACAAAATAGAGCTGGTATTTACTTCATTTTATGCTAGAATCACTCTGTTCAAAACATCCCCCGAAGCGTGGAGGGCTGGGCAGCAGGGGTGAAGAGGTGGGTTAGGGCGATGCGGGAGTGTTTTGTTACATAAACTGGAGCAGCTCAGGTCTGTTTCCCTGCTCAGTGCCACAGACCATTTGCCTTTTCTGACCCTAGGTTGTTGTGGGGTGGGGGAACTTGTACTCATGGCACAACTGGCTCTTCAGCTGTTTCTTTGTGTTTCCAGAGAATTAAGCACCATGCCCTGTCTGTGCTGTGTTCAGGGTTTGGCAAATGGCTTTTGATGGTTCTGTCATCCTTTTGGCCAGCAGTTAATCCTGTTCCTTCTCTTACTGCCCCTCCTGTATTAAAACAGGTTAAGTAATAGCAAAGCTGCTAGCAGTTTCTGAAGGAGCCATGGACCAGTTTCTAGCAAAGCAAGGTTCTCAATGTGTGGAGATCATTTTGGAAGGATTACTGCTTGGCAAACTTGGAAGCAGTTTAGGGTGTTTGGGAAGCAATAAAACATTCTCTTTAAAAATAAAGAGAATAAATAAAGAGGCACAAAATTGGTATTATTTCACTGGCACAGAGAAGGGGGGAATGTGAAGAGAATCATGCAGTGGCTACACAATTGTCAGGTTTGTGAGTACAACAGCCTTTGAAGACCTTGGGTATTTATTTGAAGCAAAAGCAGAATAGGACCCATATGCTCCATGCTTGTCAAAGCTGGGTGTAGGGATTTGCTAACATGTTTATCAGGCAGACAGGATATTCAGAGACACTTTCACCCTGTCTGTTGATTGGAATTGGACCCATGATGAAGCCAGGTGATTAATCTGCAGGGGTTTGTTTCTGAACTGCTAATGTCCTCTGTTTCAGAGCAACAGCCCATGGCTCATTAAGCAGGGAAGATTTGAATGGAAGTGTGAAGGGCAGCACGAAAAGATTCTCCTCACATGTCTTATTTGAGCCTTGGAGATGAGAAAAATCAACTTAGAATCATAGAATCATAGAATGGCTAGGGTTGGAAGGGACCTGTAGAGGTCATCTAGTCCAACCCCCCTGCACACGCAGGGTCCCCTAGAGCATGTGGCACAGGGTGATGTCCAGGCGGGTTTTGAAGATCTCCAGAGAAGGAGACTCCACCACCTCTCTGGGCAGCCTGTTCCAGTGCTCTGTCACCCTCACCGTTATTCCTCAAGTTCCTGTGGAACTTTTGGTGCCTCAATTTTTGGCCATTTCCYCTAGTTCTATCACTGGCCACCACTGAGAAGAGGCCAGCCCCCTCCTCCTCACTCCCTGTCTTGAACTTCTGGAGAAAGTCTGTCCTATGCTAAGACTGAGCTAGTGTTTTTGAAAAATGATAGTAGTGTTAGTAAACATTTATATATTTTAGTCAGAAGGGATAAAATTCTAAAACCACAAGGCTCTCACAAGGCCATGGTGGACACTTGGTACTAGCCCAGGAATGCACAGCTGCCACGTCAGCTAACCTGCTGTGAGATTCATGCTCTTTTTAAGTCTGTTGCTCCATTTCTTCAGTGATTACATCTCTCTCTCTCTGTTGCTGTGTTCCTTCTACCCGTGCTGCTTGTGGGCTGTGGCATCAGGTGCTGGGGAGGCAAATGAGGTTGCCGAGTCCAGGTGCCTCAACTGAAATGGAGCAGGGAAAATAAATAGTTACACTTAAAGGTTTTGCAATATAAAGTTAATTTTAAGGATATATTCTCCAAGTTCTCTGTCTCCATTTATACCCAGTCTCATACCTGTTTGTAAAATTTATTCAGCTCTTCAACTGAAATATGTGAAAATACATAGATTCCAAGGGAAGACTTTTCTGACAATACAGTGTTAAATAAACATTAATTAATTCATTAACATCTCTAATTTCAGTGAGAAATAAGGAAGTATTTCAAGCCATCTTTTTCTTTTGTTTTTCCCCCTTTATAACGGATGCGGAAATTGAGGCTTGGATATGTAGGCTTAGATACACCCAGTCCAGTGTCTGTGGTCTGCGTGCRGCCCTTTCGCTTTCAGCCACCACAGTGGTTTCCTTAACGCATCAGGAAATTCCTGTCCTTGCTCTTTCACTCAGGCCTTTTTCTCGTGTGGATTCTTGGTCACCGAGCAGCAGCATCGCTCTGACCGCATCCTGTGCGTGGATCGGTGAGGGGAGTTGTGAAGGGGTCATTGCAGAGCAGTGCAGAGGAAGGCAGATGAAAGGCCCTATCACATCTTGCCATGAGAGATGTGACAAAGCCTCCCCAGGCTCAAGGGGGATGTTGGGCTGGGCCTCAGCTTGGCTGTGTGCAGCTGAACAAGGTGCTTTGCAYGCTGCTCCAACCTGTCAAATCTCACAGCAACGGCAAGACCCAAGATTTGGGTCACAGAGTAGAGCTGCCAAAATCACGGGCACGTTCCAATGTATTGTTGGCTCTGGAAGAGGTTTGGACTGACCTAAATGGAATTAAATCGTTAGATACTTGCCCGTGATCTACACTCCTAGTGGGTTTGCAGAAATGCAGTGAYAGTGGGGAAGGACAGTGGTGCTTGTAAGAAGAGAAAACAGACGAATTTGAAGGGTTTCCTGTCTCTGCTGAACCTCTGCTGGCTTTTTCTTTCTTTTTTTCTCTCCTATTATTCTTACAAGTTCCACTATAAACAATGAGAGGAAATTTAGAAGTAATAYTGTCTTTGGAAACTAGGAAAATAAGAATATATTTTGCATCAACACCTCCCTTTGTTTGTCTTTTTTATCTTGTTTGTCTTTGATCAGTTGCAGATGAAATAACTTCCTAACTGATTTCATATACAGGGCTGCCACTCAGACTCCTCTGACACCAGAGCGTGCTCTGTAGCAGTCCCCATTTCTTATTCCAATGTACTGACAGGTCACTCAGGGAGACTGAAAACTCCATTCTGAAGTGGAAAAGGAAGTGCAATTTCAATTTTGTTTTGATTTGAAACTTTCCAGCTACCTATCAAGACCAAATCCTCAACTATTTACTTAGAATAACTGAAATACCCCTATTTGAAATAGTGGATATGCAAGATTTAGCCATTAACGAGTTGGGGTAAAATTAAAATCCCCTTCAATAATAGCTAAAGTCAGAGAAAATCTTTCAAGAAAATTAAACACTTGATCAAAAAGAGAGAAGGGTTATTGTCGAGAGCATAAAGATTAAACAAGAGAGTTGTCTCASAGAATAACCATCAATGATAAGTAGCAGGCAGTTAATAATATCCCCTCGGGGATCTTCTTTACTCATGTAGGTTTTTGGACAAATACAATATTACATTTCTTATAGCTAAAGCATGAGAGAGCTTCCTGTCATTCCAGAGTAGCAATAAAACTTAAAGGGAATAAGGCCAATCAGCTAGGTGAGGAAGGGGCTGACCCAGGAGCCAAAACAGCAGGGAGCCAGTGGCAGTTCTCTCCAAATAGCTCCCCTTTTCAAAGCCCAAATCACAGAGACCTACTCTCAGTGTGCCCACCGTGCCCCCCTTTTCATCTCTGCAGGCCTGTACCAGCTCTGAGGTTTTATATAGTGTTGCCCTTTATTACCGAACCGCGGAAAAGGACCCAGAGCCCGGACAGACAAGGGCTGTGATTCCGTGTCATAATTAAGAGCTGGTTTAGAGCATGAACATGCGAAYGGTTGAATTAACACAGTTAAAGGGATGGGAACCTGCCAGCACAGGAAGGCACACAGGGTGCAAAGGAAGGGGCAGGAGGGTCCAGAGAACCTCTCAAGCCAGCTCTACAGCGGGAGACACTGTAACATGAAACAGATCCCTTCATCTCTCATTTTTCTTCTCTTATTCTCTCCTCCTATGTAATTACATGATAAATCTCTTTGCTCCTTAGCTATCTTGTGGCCATTGCAAACATTTAAGAATTAATGCCATTCTCACACGTAATGCACATGTTCTGTGTGTCCCCTTGTGTCCCTCCACTTTATCGTGTACACAAAAAATTCCCATAAAATATTAATCTGAAATACAAATCTGTCTTTGCATCGTGGGAGCATTTGCATATAGTAATGTTAACGAGATTATTAGTTCTGCATGCATAGTCTGTGGACTGCRCACACAGAGCCAAATCTCTTCCTGATGCAGCCGTGCTGAGGTCAAYGTCAAAAACACTGGGTTTGTATCAAAAAAAAGTTAGTGGAAAGTGAACAAAACTCAGGTATTGTCCTTAAAATACAAGCAAGAGAATCAGAATGTTAGTTTTCAGCTTTCATTTTAAGAAAGAAAAATTGAAAATTAAAAATAAATAATAATAATAATAATAATAAAAACCTCTGTAAAAAGGAATTTCACACTGCTTTGTTTTTGTGTCTGATTGTTCCTAATAGAATAGAAGGGTCTTGCAATGAAGTGATTTTATCTACTTTTTTTTAAGTGCTGTAATCCGTGAGGAATCCGGTGGTTTCTTCTGCTGTTCTTCCTTGGTGTGAAGAGCAGCTAAACTCCTGCTAGGCCTGTTGGGGCTCGGGTGYGCTGCGGAGGGCAGAATGTGTCATTGCAGCTGGGCCAAAAATATCGGTGTCACCAGCGCGCGGCAGGACGGAGCGTTGCAGCCTCAGGGTGCCAAGGAGCAGGGACGGCCAGCGCGGCAGGGTCTGCCGAGGAGGGGTGCCCAGCGGGGATGGCAGCGGGAGGCCTGGGCAGGCCGAGGGCCGCCCGCTGCGGGACGGCGGCGTGGTGGTGGTGGTGGTGCTGTGGTCCGGACTCTGCTCGGGAAGCAGGAAAAGGAGAATTTCCCAGTCTGATGGTGTGTGCAGGCCTGGGTCAATCCTTCACCTTCTGACGCAAATTTAAGGTGAAAAGCAGCAACTCAAAAAAAAAAAAAAAAAGGCTTCTCTGGACTGCAGATGCTGCCAGACACAAGTAGGGTCCGGCACGCTGCACCCTCCCCAGCAGCCATTTCCTTTTGCTGGGGGCCCAGGAAAGGGTCGTGTTTCAGGCAGTGAAACCTGACTCACTGGAGGCTTCCTGAAGGTTTCTGCTGGGAAAGGCCCAGCGCGGAGCTGGAGCCTCCCTGCGCTGGGGCACGGAGTGAGACCCCGTGGCTCTGTGGGTCTCTGCCTGCCCCTTGGGGCCGGTCTGTGCTCCGCCCRAGGTGCCCCCAAACCGGCACGCTTCCACCTTCAGGACACGTGTTTTCAGTTTGGCTTTATTTCTGCTCTGATATTCAAGTTTAGATTCAGTAGTTCATGGAAGAGTCAGCGCTTTCTCTGTTTACAGGAACAAAGCTGTTGAGCCCTGCAGCCTGAGCTCCTAGCTGCAAAATATCCATTTGACCATCCACCTTTTAAAAATACAGTAAGTAAAGCACTGGAGACGACTAGCACAGCTGGAGTTAAGCACTTGCACGTGCTTGCTGAGTCAGGGACCAAGGCATTAGAAAGATCTTTCAGGACTGACAGGAGATCCATAAGAAATTGTCTTGACTTAACCAAGCCATCATATTTCTCTTAATCATTACTAGTACATCATCTTTTTTCTTTCACTTCCTTCTTATTCATGCTTAAATGAGAAACATCTGTTTCCATTTTTCACATTGTTCTGTTGTGTGAGTAATGATATCAAACTTTTTTTTTTTTTTTCTGCACTGTGAGAGAATAAATTAGTGTTAAGTTTTGTGGAGTGTTTTTAAAACACTAAAGCAAAACATCTGTTTCAGCTGCAGGTCATTATAATGAAAGATCCTAGTCTGTAAGCAGTGCAAAACTGCCCCAGAATTTATCAGGCCAAGCACATTGCCTCACCTGTCTTTGACTCCAGCAGCTGAAGATGGTGTGGGTAGAGTAAAGCTCATGTTCAGGGATGGAGCACTTGAMAGTGCCCTGTGCCACAACCCACCGCAGCAGCAGCGAATCCTTGGTCAGCTCTGGAGACACCTGAGGTTGCCCCACAACACAGACCTTCAAGCTGARGGTGTCCTTGGCCTCTGCGAGTTCCAGGGAGGCGCAAAATTGCACAGGTCGCCTAATCCTCTGTACATGTTCCTTTTACTGAGCTGCAAAGTCTTTCTTCGCCCCAGCCGTTTAAGATTTAAAGGCTGTCTCCAAGGCAGATGGCGAGAGCAAAGCTCCCCTGGCAGATCTGTGTGCAGGTGAACTAGGATGCTCTTTATGTGCCACAGCCCTGATGTCGGGGTCTGTGCTCCTTTACTGAGAGCCATTTCCTTTATGAAGCACTTTGAGAGATGAAATGCAGTGGTGAGCTGAAAGCTTGGCCATAATAAATAGAAAAAAAAAAATATTAAAAACACTGAGCATATTCAGTGAATTCTGTAGGAAGTTATCAGGTCTTTTGGGCAGGTTCTGGCAGGCAGGTAATGGGTTACTCCTGCGAGGGGCTGGGTGCACCCTAGTTTCCCTCTATCTTTAATTAAAAGGTCCAGATCATGCCCAAGTGTAAATGAAGTGCTCAGCATCTGGTAGTAATGGGTTGGATGGGGCTTTTCTTGCATTTTGAAAAGAGTTCTTAATCATTCTTCTTATCTGCTAAGATGGCAGCCTGTGAGGTGCTGAGCAGTCCTGCCTCCGTGGAAGGGATGAGCGAGGTGCCTCGGAGGCTCCGGTGGCCCCTGCACGTTTTGTAGAAGTGTTCTGGCTCCCATTTCACTCGCAGCCTGTGGTTTTTGAGATGTAAGATTGCACATACGTTGCCGCACTGAATCCGTTCACCTGCAGCTTTCCCCACCCCCAGCTTTTGAGCATGATTTCCTTTTATGCACTGCTCTTTCACAACTTGGCAAGTTTCCCAAGACAATCCATAGCAGAAAGGAGAATATGGCTGCTGAGCAGSGTAGATAGGAGAAATGCCTTATGTAACGGACTCGTTTAAATACTATGAAATGTGGAGACATGTGAGACAACTGAAAGGAAAATGCAGCCCTTAATCTCTGGCATCAGTGCTTCTGCTTGCCCTTTCCATCAGCAGCAGCTAATAGCCACTGACTATCTCCACGCACATCTCTGTCTTTTTTAGGAAACTGCCTGCAGCAGAATATACAAACAGCTTGGCAAGCGGTTTGAGGGGCAGCTTTTTATTTATTTYTTTCTCCTAACGTCTCAGGATCTCCATGAGTATTTCCCCACTGATATGCCTGTGGCGTCATTAGGTGTTTAAYGAGAGTGATGTTGCCTGAATATTACTGGTTTTATAGCTCATTTTGTTTTGACAAGTCTTCGGGCTTTGTGGCAGTTTACAGCATGCAGACTTTTCTTTCCTATATATGACTTTTTGAATTTGCAGCAATGTTTATCACAGAGATATTGTCATGAAATGTCGAATAATGAATTGAAAACATTCATTATCTTTAACAAYAGTATATGCTCAACACCACAGTAGTGTAATGATATCAGTTCGTTATTTTAATTAATTTCTTTTCTATAACTGAAACACCAGGAGTGCTTCAGAAATGGCCACGCCTCCGACAGCAGTTTAGTACTATTCTGTAGAAGAACAAAATCCTGCTCTTTTGGTTTCCTTTAGAAGCTCGCTGAAAGGCCAGCATGGCCTCCAGTGAGCCTTGGATCAAGTCTTGCCCCTCCTCTTCCTCACTTCCAAAGCCTTGATCRTTGTGTGTCATGTTTAGACAATAAGAACGCCAACATTGTACCTGCAGAAAACAAGGCTGCTGAAGCCACAGGCCTTGAATAGATAGACACTGTCTAAAGTGCATTTTGTGTGCATTTTGGCTTGTGCTGCATCCATTTATTTGCTGATTTAGTTAAATGGATGCAGTTTTTGTGTCTGGAAAAGATCGTAATTCTTACTTGAGAATATGCCGTCTTCATTTACTATGTCATATGGATGACCAGTGTTGAGTAATGCATGTATTTGACAGCTCTGTCTRTGCAGGGAAAATGGTGRTATTTTAACACACAAACTGATGCCTTTTAGGATCTTGTATTTATATTATTTCACAAATGATTTTATATGGTTTAGGACACCAGTGTATGTTGTCTTGTTGCTACTGCAGCAGAATCTGTGCTTTTCCCACCTAAGAGCCCTCAAAGCAACTCACTGCTCTTGCTGTGTAGCTTGCCTGCCCTGGCTGTGATGAGGTGAATTTACTGAGGAAGGCCAGAGACACGGGAGGAACTCTGGCTCCTTCGGTGACCTGCATGCTGCACCCCTCTGCTCTCCTTTCCTGCCACTCTGCTGCAGCTCTGCCGAGAACTTGTTTTCTGGGAATTCCCTGTTGTTGGTAAACGCTCCCAGCCACAAAGGTCTACGCTTCTGTTCCCAGCGCTGTCGCAGTCACAGAACTGCACGCCCCCGTAGCGGGAGATGTTAACAAAACTGTAACTGTATACACAGCTACTGCTTCAGATGTGCTTATCCCGGCTTGCAATAGCTCTATTTTTATGTCCTTGTTTATATTTAATAGTAGTTACAGTGGTTAACTGGCTTTACTTTGGAAACCTTGACATTTCTCTTGCCAGTACTGAAGCTGTGAAGATCTAAAACAAAGACGTGCCTTTTTACTCTGTTTCTTCTGATAGGTTTTGTCATTTGGCAACTGTTGTTCTATTAGACTTTACAGAATTTGGACAGGATTCTCATCTCCTACAAAGTGACATACGCACTTATTAGAATGCAGGAGCAGGTTTGGGGCCTTTTTAGTGATACACCATGCTGGGTGCGATGCATGAGAAATTAGAGTCTCTCTGTTACTATGTGACCAAACAGCTACAGTAACTTCTAGCACTTTTAAATGCTAGTAAAATGAATATCAAAACAATATTCCCATAAAGCAGAATAAAAAATGATATTGAATGATAGCCCAGGCTCTCTTTTAACCAATCTGCCAGGCTTCAGAGGAGAATGATCAAATCTGGGCCAAGCTAGCCCTTTTAAACATGTAGTTTCTCTGAAGTAAAACAAAATATAATGAGAAAATTTAGATTCTTTACACAAGCTCTTCTGTGATAGCTTACACTTCCATTAGTCTCTTCTCATATCCTGCTTGGTGTAAATTTTGATCAAAAAAGCCAAGTTATCATTTACAGCTTAAAGGAAACATAGGACTTGTCAGATTTTTTCCATTCGCTGCCTCAAAGGCATATTTTTGAAAATCGTATAACCTTTCAAGGAAAGGATCCCACTTCTAGGATGGCATTGCAAGTTGGGTGGCAGCTGACACTAGTACATACTGCATTTTATCGTAAGTTAGCTTTCCTCTTYGGCGCACAGATCATCACTCACGTGACTTATTCCCCCAAAAGCAACGGGAACCTCTCCAAGACATTCTACTTGTCTGCTCCTACTGGAAAAAAATGGGATTTGTTTAGCCAGGAAGCTGTGGATTACGTATCCTCATTTCACTCATGACGTAGAACCTGGCAGCTCGGAAAAGGCCAGCTAGCTAGCTCTGGCTTTCTGTCCAGCAAATGTGCTCCTGTGCCGCGTGCAGGGCTGTGCCGTCTGCCCGTCGCGTACCCTCCACGCACCCTCCTGCAGTGCCCCAGCTAGGATGCCAGGAGGAGATGCCTTACACACCTTCTCCATCCCCCCAGCACACGCACTGGAGTCTGGAGCACGTCCATACCTTGGCTGGAGCCCCGCACCGGTCCCACAGAGCCATATGGCTCGGCCCTCGCGCAGCCTTCAGGACCTGTGCCCATGCCATACCTGCCCAGACCGGTTCGGCACCATCTGGCCACGCAGCTCATGTTACAGGGACATGTCCTGTGCGCTTGAGAGAAGCCGTGGAGATGCTGGCCGCCCAAGGGAGGGTGAAGCAGAGACAAGGGGTCTGGCCCTGATCCAAGCTGCATGCTGCTGTTCGTGCTGCTCTGGATGCYGCGTGCTCACATGGCATGGCCTCAGACACCCCGCGTGCTGCCATGCGGGTGGATCCCGAATGCCCTGCACGTGTCTGAGGGAGAGCCCAGCCCAGGCAGCCCGTGAGCTGGGCCGGCTTCACCCTTTCCCCTGTTTYAGAACCACCAGGAACCTCCTGCTTCTGCTTTTGCCTTTTTGCACACTTGAGACTGCTCTGCAGGTCAGTGCTGGGCTGAGGCAAGCCCTTGGAAGCACCTGGTGTCTCTGCAGCCCCTCAGCTGGAAGTGATGCCTGTGCTGGCCCAGGCTACTCATGACATGTGTGCCTAGAGTCAAGTACGGTTCCAGCAAGGGCAGCCGTAGCAAAGCTGGCACGTGTGATGGAGCAGCAGTGGAGATGTGCCTGCTGCTGCTCTTGGGCGTGGGGTTTCTCTCCTTATGCACTGCATCGTGGTGTTGGCTCCCTTCCCTTAGTGTAGCTGCATTGCCTCGCTCCTCGCCTGTGACTTTGCAGAGCCTGCTGCTGTCTTCCCTGGCCTTGCCCGGCCTTGTGACTGGCAGCTTGTCACAACAAGCAGCAAGGTCGGGTGGGTGCTGACTGGTGAGGCTTTGTACGTAAAGGTAGGGATGTGCCGGCTGTGGGCTGAACATGGTGCAAATGAGTTGTCATGTGAATACCACGCGCCTTGCACGTTATTCTGTCAGTGTGGTGGAACTGGTGTGCCCCAGTCACTGCGTGGCGCAGGGCCTCGTCTGCACCTCATTTGCTCTGCCGAGGGACTGGAGACATCCTAGGAGCCTGCTCAGAGGCAGGAAGGTGCCCAGGAGCAACCCAGGATGGCAGTGTGGGGCTCCCCTGTGCAGCCTAGTCTGCGTTCCAGGGT
Organism: Eudromia elegans; assembly: GCA_003342815.1. Taxonomy (NCBI): domain Eukaryota; kingdom Metazoa; phylum Chordata; class Aves; order Tinamiformes; family Tinamidae; genus Eudromia; species Eudromia elegans. Next base: position 426,051 of record PTEX01000126.1, on the reverse strand, counting down.
TCCCTCACTGTTCCCCTCCAGATCTACTTTAGCTTTAGAGGGATCCTACAGCACAGAGTGGGAGTGTAGAAGGGCCCATGTGAACTCAYGCCTAGGCTAGCAACAGCAGCTCCCTGTCCTGCAGGGTCACCATCACTTGCAGCCCTAGCCTCCCGTGTGGTGGCCTGCTGCTGTGGAGCGCCATGGCCCTGCTGCTGCCAGCTCCTGCAAGCAAAAGCAGTGCGTGCTCTCKGGTGGTGTGGTCAGCCGCTCTGCACTCCTTGTGCTGGGGAGCCCGTGCATCAATACCAGCTCCAGGAGCTGGGCCTTGCTCTTTTCCCACAGCCTGTTACGTCCGAAGCTGCTGACGGGAAGAGCTGCCGCGGCTCCACGTAGCGCTCAGCTGGCCAGAAGGGCCGCGCTCCTGCCTGGCGGCAGAGCTGGGGCCGCAGCCCTCGCGCGAGTCCCCTGCTCCCTGCGCCCGCGGCTCGGATTCTGMCAGCTCCTCTCGGCGCTGCCGAAGAAGAAAACTGGTTTCCATGCAAGGGGTAGGATAAACACTGGCGTGTAGGTGAAGTGGTCGTACAGAGCTCGTGTGCACTGAGGACCCGTGTTCTTACATTCATGCCACACKGTCTTACCCAGTGTGTGCCAGCTTAGCAGTCCTTGTGAAGAGCCATGTGTACTACCACAAATGTGACGACACCTCCTCCCCCAGAGAGCATAACTGATAAAACGCGCCCATGTGACAAAGTTAGTGTCATTGCTTGTTCCCAAATGGGATGCTTTTAAAAGTACACTCAGTCTTACATTGATTGGGTTAAATGACTTGCTGATGAAGAGGCCTGCATGAAATATTAAACTACCATTACCTCATTCACTCCTGTCATGTTTCAAAATCAGGATTCTTTTTCTGAGTGAAGTAAAAACAGGTTCACTTTTATTTTAAAGCAGAATATAAACATGGTAACTCAAAGCCTGAGGTATGACAATTCAYATGCAACTTCTACAAAGAAATTTTGCTATGCTTAGGATTGAATTAGAGGGACAAATGTGATATATTAGTGGATAGAGTTGCAGGCTGCCTRTAAGTATTCAGACCTTGATTATGTTGATGAAAACTGCTCTGCTATTTCTGCCTTTACAGATGCCCCATTTTAACTCAATGAACGGTCTGCATGGCCTAACTAAAAATAAATTTCTAAAGCCTTATCTGAGTCCATTTCCACGCTGACCTATGAACACACTGTTGGAAACCAAAGCCTTCTGGAGCAATGTGAAACTAGGACAAAATTTAAMAGGAAACATGACGACTCCTTTAAGTTTCTTCATTCTTTCTTTTTTTCTTTCTGAGAAACCTCAAAGCAGCATGTATTTCAGGATACTGAAATAACTACCTTACAGCTATTTAAAATATGTAGATTTGTATAACTAGGAAAACAAGTACTAGGATTTTCTTTCTTTGAGCCTAATTGAGAGCTCATTAAAGTTAATGGCAGTTTTTGCAGCTATTTCACTGAACTTGTAGCAAGATGTTTTATGTTGCTATGAGTCTCCCACTAAAAGTAGTAGTATTATAATACGAGATCTTCCTGTAAATCCCAGAGACAACATTTTTGAATGGGATAATGGCTAATGAAGTGCAGCACAAAGAATACAGAAAGGATGTGATCTGGAAATACCGGATGAACAAGAGAAAAGCAAAAGTTTTAATATAGTTTTGATGATTGCACTGAAGATACTCTTGGCAGATGAGTGGTAAAAGATGTGGCTGGGGCAAGGAACTAGAGTTGCTTTCCCACCATTTGCATAGAGAGAGACTAGCAGGAAGGCTGGAAAGAGAATGTTGTTGGATGATAAAACCTCCTTTGTAATAACCCTAATTTTTAACCTGCCCTGTTCATTTTTGTCATTATTTTTATTCTGCGGGAGGAAACCTTACATTCCACTAACAGAAATGAAATATGAAATACACTTATCTTCCATACCATATATTGATTGTGTGCAATCACAAAGTCTGATAATTTTTCAAACTTCACATTAGCTGTAAGAGCATCTAAAGGAATCTCAGCTTTATCTGTCTTTTCCTTTCCAGGATTCAGTCACAAAGGTGTCTGTTTTCATGCCCTGCAGATATATACTTATGTATAGAGTAGAATATACTCTAAAAAAGCTTTTGTAGTTTTTCTAAGCTTTATCTCTGATGTTAGAAAACTCGGCTATATTCATAATTAATTGTCTTGATCAAAACCAAACTCCTTACAATTAAGAAACAAACAGAAGGTACAGCATATCAAACAGACTTTCTGCTCCTGTGATCTTACCTAAATACAAAATAAGCTCCTCARTACTTTCATATTAATAGTAATAAAGTACTTTTTRTACATTTTTTGCTTTCTTTATATGTTCTTTATGTATCATTGTTATGTCTTTCTATACACAAACCTCTGAAGCTTTATAACCAGACAGTAAAGAGCTACTTCATTGTGGCTAGAGTGTATGGACAGGAGGATGGATGTCCATATATGGTTCAGGGAAAGGAACCACAAATGCTGATATGGGAGCTACAGGGCAGAGCAGTCGGAAATTGTGGGGAGAAGAAGGCAGTTTGAATTCCTGTCAGGTGCTTAGTTGTACAGGCAATGACGATGACAACAGAGAAATACTGTTCATTTCTCAAGTGATGCTAAAATGCATGGCACTGGCCTCAAAAGGCAACAGGTTCTGGAGAAAACATCTTCAATTGGACCTTGGTCCTGATTTCAGGCAGGCCAGATGACTCTGAAGCACAGAAGAGGTGGCTGCCAAAGGCCTTTCGCTCTGGYGGGTGCTGAGCTGAGTGCAGCCTCACGCACCCCTGTGTCGGGCAGCACCTCCCCAGCTGCCTGCCCACCCAGCCAACAGGAGAGGCTCAAGGGGGAGAGCAACCATGGCCGGAGGTGGACGCTTTTACGCCCTGGTCTTTGCAGGGAGCCRTTAAGGCCATGCGCGAGACACCTGCAAAAGGAACTCGAGATTGCCATCTCTGTCTTCTCTCTGTGGCTGATTTCAGCACGGTAATGTGAACTGAAAATCAGCAGACTGGTTTCGGTGGAGTTATGGCCATTTGCAGCTATTGTGCCTAGGTCCTTTCACCTGTTGAAGGTCAGTTTATTGCTGCCTTTTTTTTTTTTTTTTTTTAACCTCTCCCACTAAGTTACAGCTCATGAGCAGGCTCAGGAAGAAATCTGTTAGGGTTTGGTTGCTCATAGCATGTTTTCGTATATTAATACTTCCTGTGCATGATGCAAATGGCAGCCCTCCAAGGCAATACATTGTTGTTTTTAAGGAGGTCAGTGCGATAACATATAGTGGTGTTTTCCTACACTAATCTGCTTTCTTGTGATCTTTGAATTCTGTGAGCTCAGTAACTCAGAGATGAGAAGAGAGAGATGACTGATCCTTGTGAAGGGAACAAAGGCAGAGGATTAGCTATTACCTCTTCAATGTAGGATGAATTAGAAGAAGGCGAGATAAAAGAACATAAGCATAAAGCCCAAGGTTAATTAATTAGTATTGATAATTAATCCTGCACTTGTTAACGAGTAATRTGTTTATTATGGTGGCACCTAAGGAGCAGCTACAAATGGAGTTCACTGTGCTAGGCAGCCCTGGCTGCCCCTGCAGCTGCTCCTCTCTGATCAGTGGCCCGTGACAGTGACGCTCCTCAGTGGTGCCACCAAGAGCACCACGGGCGGCGGGACCTGGGCACGGACCTGGCGCTGGCAGAAAAGCCCTTGTGCAGCGGCTGGGCCTGGGCTAGCCAAGGGGAGCTGGTTTAAGCAGCARGTACTATGTTTTTATACTAGTACTTGTGCATAAGCTCATAGAAACAGGAAAACAAGGCAGCAGTTGTCATTATTATGGGAAATCTGTTTTATTCCTAGTTTGGAGATTAAAAAAAACTCACAAGAGCAGGGCAGTCCTAAGTGCAATTCACAGTAGCAAGCAGCGATATRTTTTTGGACAGAATTTCTAAATATCCTCCTATTACATAATATTTCMTTTTAGGACTAACCCTACCCTGGCAATACTCTTAAGAGAGTTTTAGTTTTAATGGCATATAATTTTACCTCTACATCCTTACTGCCCTTTTACTGTTTTACYGGCAATTCTGAAAGATTTAAGTGTAATTGGTACTGGCAAAGATGTCTAAAATATCTTGATATGATGCAGAGACCAAACTTACAATACGAAAATGCATTTCTTGTTTTGTCTGAAAAATAGAAAAGACTAGACAATCCTCTTTAATTAATGTTGACAACTATTTCAAAAGAGCCTGTGAAACAAGCAAGTCAACAAAACATGAATCGATAGCTCAAATAAATAAATGTTAAGAAAAGTCACATTTTCCTCTTTCAGTTTTTATAATGTTGAAATAAATCTATCTGATCCAATTCTTTCTGATGCTGATGTTAGTCCTTATAAAATTTCAGTAGAAATGCTTTAATTACTTTTGTGGAACCAGCCAGTATATACAGTCCCTGAATTTTTTGATACTAGTGAAATAAATACAATGTCATTGTAAGAACAAGAAACAGTGCTATAGGATACAAAGATTTTTTTTTCTAGGTGTGATTTAATACCTTTTTTTTTTTAATTGCTTTTCACTAAAAGCCCCAACTTTGTCTAAAGAAATTCAGAAATTCAGTATCATTTCAATTTTAGAAGTGTTATGGCCACCTTTTCTACCCTCACCAAAGCTGAGATCCAAGTAGTAATGGAGAGGGAAAATGGATGGGATTACTGCAATGTATCCGTTGTATGAGTGCACTACTATTTTGGAAAACATACATTTTAAAATTGTTCTTTATATTGAAACTATATGTTTCAATTTTTTTTTTTTTTTTTGGGTTTTGGTTGCTATATACAGATGAATAGGATATTTTATTATTGAAAGAAATGTGTTAATTGAAAATGAAATTTTCAAAGACTGCTGCATACAGTGGCTGTATTTCCATGTTGAAGCTTTTTGCATAGAGTTAATGAGGTGCTTGGGGTCCTAGGGAATAAAAGGTGCTATATAAATGTAAGAAATTATCATTAAAAAGTTTCTCCCTCCAGGCATTGGGGATTTTGCTCTGTGTGTTACAAGGAGGCATTTGCAATCTCCTTTCATGCAAAATGTTTCAGTTTAGACCTGCCYCCTCTCTCCCTCTGCAGATTCATCTATAAAAATGTCCATACAAAGTAACAAGTTTCTAAATTGGTTTCAGTTGATCATACTTTGCTGCTGACATTAATGAGTCTGCTTTAATTTAGGCTTTTTATAAGCATTTTGAAGACCAAGAGGAACAAGGTAGCAACTTTTTCTCAAGAGGTTTTCAAATACTGTTTTAACTGTTATTAGGCCTTCTCTGCACTTGTGGAGGATACAGGAGCACAGATATAATTAATGGAAACAAAAACCAACAGTGTAATTCCTGACTTAATTTTCACATGCCAGACTGTGTGGTCCTTTACTGACAAGCACACACTCTTCCACTGATCCACAGCACCTCACTGGAGAGGTTAGGTCCAAAGTTTCCACTCCATGCACACAGGCAATCCCATTTTTGTGTCACTGAAAACTGAATTTGAATGTTTTGTTCTTAATATTGGTATGCACTTCTTAATTCTTCTTAACCCATTGGGTAACCTTTAAGATAAGCTTGCAGGTGGCAGAGTTACCGTTGACAGAATTAGAAATCAGAGCTCGAGTTTGGACATCACCAGCTGATCTCTTAATTGTGTGGATTTTGCTTGCCCCACAATAGGCAGATTGTAGGTATTTTTGTGTAGCATCCATTACTGCTTATGCTGTTGGGCCTTTTAGCGCAGGTAATAACATAAATAAAATGCTCTTGATAAAAGTGTGAGATCTGGCGGCATTAGAACTAAAATTTAGATATCCTTATGCTAACAACTTTACTTGTTCACAAATGAATGTGAAATATAATAAAACATATTACATCCTCTTCTTTAGGCTAGTACTTTAATGGAATTTGGTATTTTCCTTCAATTGTTAATTACAGAATTAAAATAGGAGCTGGTGTTAGTTAAAAATTATCTGCTAGGGGACAAAGCATAATTAAGCTAGTGTGATGACCTTAAAATAATTGAGTACAATAAAATATATTTAGTAATAAGGATAGAGGTAGTATTAATATTTACTTTTTCATGTTTTTATTGTTTGTATTTCAATTAGCACATCAAGTGGTACTAGCAAGCACCAAGTCCTAGAATTCTGAGGGCTGCATGAGATATTAATGTTTCCTGTGTTTAAGAACAGTGGAAAACTGTTCATACATGTTCCAAAATATGAGAACTTGACTCTATAAATTGTTCAAAAAACAAGCTTAAATCTCAGAAGAATAACGTTAGCACTCATTAGGGGACTGAATGCTTTAGGGTTCTGTTAATGAAATTCATAGCCTTTTGCCTGTGGCCTAACAGTTTGAATTCAGTCTTACTCAGTAGAGATTAAAAATTATCCTATTTAATGGCCTTTTAATAATTTCTAATGAGATGAATTTGGTGGGTCTCAGTTTCTTAAGAGAAACTGAAGAAGAAGAAGAAAAAAATTCTGGAGAAAGGTTCTGCTCTTACCAGGAAAAAATAATAATAAAAAGAAAACCTGTTCACACTAGTTACATGAACACTAAACAAAAGCATTACTTTTACAGGGAATTATATAAAAGGTCTGTAAATTAGCAAAGTACTGGAGCATGTGGCATATGTTGTCATATACAGACCTATACAAATTTAATATGAAAGACCCTCAATGGAGTATCTATCTACATCTGTCCATAAGATTGCACCAACGCATTAGATGTTTAAGTATCTCTAGGATTCATTTTTAGCAGGGAAAAAACAAGCAGAAGAATCAAAAGGGATATTTGGATAGTAATTGCACTTACYAATGTAAGTGTATTAATGTAAAAATGTTGAGAAAAATGTGATCRCCTAATCTGCCTCCATTAACAGCAGAATCAAATGTTTTTAATCTTTTCTTACAATATTTATTTGTCTTAGCCTTAAAAAAGTACATTAATACAGTTTTCAGAACGTTTCAGATAATGTATGTCAGTTTTATTTATCTGTACTGTGGTAAAACTTGTCCTAATGTCCAAAGTAAATTTCTTTCAGTACAATTTGAAACCATTAGGTTTTGTCCTTTCCTCAGTGAATATAGTGAACAATATATTTTTCTTCCCATTGTCTTCTCTAGACTAAGAAATCTCCATCATTCCTATTTTCAATTCCCATAAGTCATGCTTTTCAAAATTTTGATTATTTTTCAGCCTTTTCTGAGCTCCCTTCTACTGGAYTTTTTTGAAAGACACATTCTGAAATGCAGAGCCAAAACAGGAAACAATATTCCAGCYGAGGCTTTACCAGTGTGGAGTATGAGCAGAGTTTCTTTGTATGTCCTAGATATGACAGTTCTGTTTACACATCTCTCTTTACTGCAGTTTTTTTCACAGCAGTGTGACACTGTTGACTTAGATTGTCTGTGATCCACTCTTTTTCTGAAGACTTGGTGCTTACAAGACTGGCAATAAATGAATATTTTGTTATTTTTTTACTTAAATGCAGAAGTTGACACATTAAGTTATAAAATTGCATCCTATTTCTGCAACCAGTTTGTAATTTTGAATTCTGTTCTTGTCTTGCAGCACACTTGCAGTCCTGCCAGTTGGTAAGTTGGTGGTGATTGTTTGCAAATCCAGTAAGTGTAAACTGTACTTCAGCATTCACATAATTAGGGACTCATTATAATTAGGGACAAGGCACMTATCTACCTCCAAGGAGCCACAAATTCTCTATCCTGCTCTTTTTCACAGTGTAGCGTTGCTGATTTTTTTTTTAGCAGTTTTGCACCACTGCAGAGTAATTTTATTATGATCTTATTTCTTTTGCCTGCTCAGTTAGTAAAGTTATTTGACATGGTATCAAAAAACTTGCTTACATCAAGCCATAACAGATCTACTGCTATTCCCATCCCAGGTCTTGTTTTACTCTTAGAATAGAATGAGTTTGGTTTATATGATTTTCTTGGCAAACCCATGTTGGCTGTAACTTTAGCTACCATGTACTTAAAGCTCTGTGTTTATTTGCTTCATATTTTTCTAGGAATAGACGTTAGAGTGACTGACAGTTGGAATGCAAACGTATTCCAATGTGCCATGTTCTTTCTTCCTATAAGTGATAATGGCTTATGCCTCAAAGGTTACCTTAGTTACTTCACTACAGTTGTAAACTCCTTTGGGCCTGGCCAGCTCGAAGAAARAGTCTAATGAGAATAGTCTCCAGTTTTCCCATTTGCTGTTCTCTCCTGAATCCCTGCCGTTTGCTATCAGTGTTTGTGATGGCTAACCCTGATCTGAAGCCCAAATGGCACCATATGCTCATTTGCCGGGTGACATCCCATACCTTTYCCTCCCTGTTGACACACAGGCCAACACGGCCCTGCCTTCCCTCCCTCTCCCCTGTTTGTTTGCTCCCGTGTTTTGCGTTGCGCTCTCCCGTTGCCCTGCCCTATCTTTTGCCAATCATAGCTCGCTGCAGGAGTCTGCCTTTYGCACTGGCACTGCACATTCCTCCGTACGGCTCCTCAGGCGTTTGACCCAGTTTCCCACTTTGTGTGCGCAAGGGGCCGCTGAGCCACCCACACGCCGACCTCCCGCCTCGGAGCGGGGCGCAGGTGAGGGCAGGCCGCACCGCGGCGGGGGGCGGCCCGTGCCGCGGTCGCCGTTGGGAAGGCTCTTTCCAGACAGAAGAGGCTCCCGTGAGGGCGGGCGGCACTGCCYGCCCGGCGCCACCGGTGAGGCCGCCTCCCGGGCGGCCGCGGGCGCCGTTAACGAGCGCGCACCTGGCGGGGTACGGCGGGGGCGGGGCGGGCAGCGCGGGCCTCCCTCCTCCCTTCTCCCTCCCTGCCAGGCGGCGCGCGCCCCTATGGGAGGGGGCTGGCGCGCGCCGGGGCGGGAAGCCGCGCGCATGCGCACTCCGCCCCCCGCCGGGACGCGTGTGCGGCCGCGTCCCGGGTGTAAGTGCGAGCGTGCGGGCGCGCGCGGAGCGGGAGCGGGCTGCGGCGTGACGTCACGACGCCGCGTGCAGGACGTAACGCCGGTGTGACGCACGCCCGGCGAGCCCGTGAGTTTCCAGTTATGCCTTTTTTTTTTTCTTTTTTTTCTCCCCCCCCCTTTAACGCATGTTCCCCGCCCTACGTCGCCGGGGGGAGAGGGGGACTGGACGGGGGGGGTGCGCGGGGGGCGGCCGCTGTGGCGGCGGTTGGCGGGCCGGCCGCGTCCCCGCCATCCTGCCGCATCGGGGAACATGGCGGCCGCCCGCGACCTGCTGCGGCGCCGCGACTCGMCCGCCCGCGGTGAGTGGCCCCCGGCGGGAGCGGCGCGGCGGGAGCAGCGCGGGCGGGGGCTCGGGCGGCGCTGCCGCTGCGGCCTCCTTGCGGAGCGCCCCCGGCGGCGGCGCGCGGCCCCGCGCCCCTCCCGCGAGCCCACGAGCGGCCTGCCCGGTGCCCCGGCCGGGCCGGACACAAAGGGCTGCGCCAGGAGGCTCCGCGCGGTCACATGAAGCGGCGCAGCCAGTGAGCGCGGGCCGGGGGGAGCGCGCGCCGCCATTGCCGGGCGCCGAGAGCGGCGCGGCCCGGGGCGCCTCGCGGCCCAGCGGCGCGGGAGAGCCACCGCAGCCGCGCAGACAGGTAACGCGCCGCTCCGCGAGGGCGCCGCCGCCCCTCCCGTGCCCGCCCCGGCGCGGCAGTGCCGCCGGGCGCTGCTGCTGCTGCCGCCGCGGAGGGGGCGACGCCCGGCGCCTGCCCTCCTTCTCCCCTTCCCTCTCGGTGTGAGGCCGAGGGTCCCTGAGCTGTGCGCCCTGGTTGCGCAGGGCTGGCGGGGCCCCCGCCCGCCACACCGGGGACGGCGCTGACACTGCGTGCGCTGCGGCTGCCCCGAGCCGCGGGGACGATCGGCAGCCCGGAGAAGTTACCAGCTCAGGTGCGAGTTGTGTCCTTGGGCTCCCCTCCGCTTCAGGGCGCGGTGCCTGCAAAGTTTGTGCTGCTGCGCGTTGCAGGGCTGAGCATCCTCTTGTCTGCTGGAATTTCGTGTTTAAAATCCTGGAAGTTTTCTTTCTTTAGATGGCTTATCTCTAACGTTTGGTGTATAGAGAAAAATCATGGTAATATGGGCTGCAAATGGACAAGTTGTGATGGCAGTGAAAAGCAAGATGAACCAAAATAGATTTCACTGGTGGTGTGAGAATTTGATTTACTAAGCAAAAATCTCATTTGCAGGGATAGTCTGACATTTTTTCCTTTCTACTAATGGAACAGAGCTTGAGACACATATAGGAATGAATGTGCACTAGATTTACAGTAAGAAACCATTTCATGTTGTATAGATTGATGAATTAACATGTGACAAATGCTCTAAGAGGTTGATAAGAGTCTCTGGAATCACAGCATGGAATTTTGTTTGATTTGCGAAACCTGTGTGATGTGTTATATCACTCAAATTTGTGAAATAACTTCAAATTCAAAATTTAAAGCAAATTTCTGAATGGAAGACTCACAGGTGAGAGACGTCTGAGAGTTTTACTTGAATTTAACTATGAATCTTCTGTGTAAGATTCTTAGCTACCTACTTTGGGTAGATAATTTGATGGCAGAATAAATAGACTGGTTTCAAAATTTTTTTTTTTTTTTTTTTTTTTTTTGGGAGGAGGGGCAGAGGGAAGCTTGAGTGGGTCACTTGGATGCAGAGAGAATGTGGCAATTGCCTTATTGGAGAGAAGTTTAAGCAGAGTGCATGGAGGAGCAGTGCAGTGTGGCAATCCTATTACACTGACTTACTATCAAAGCTGATAGTGAGCTGCAAACCTGTCTACTAAGACTGCAGGGGAACGCGGTGCAGAGTTACACATGAATTATAACCAGATTTGAAGGAAACAATCTTAAAGTGTTTGTTTCAACATACAACATTCAACCAAACTGACTATTTGCTATTTAAAATAAAAAAAAGTTATCTGGGGAACAGGAGTCATGAGAGAAGGGGGGAGAGATTTCTAATTTTTCTAAAGAACTTTTTCTTCATTTTCCTTTTGTTTTCTCTAGTCTGCATGGTTAATGTTATGTTAAAAACATGGTACCAAATTCAGAGGAAGAGCATGTTCCTGTGTGTATGTTTTTTTTAAATTTTATGAAGTGCAGCAGCTGTTCCATATTGTACAGCACTAGAAGGTGTATGCCTAAGAAAGTGCATAAAAGTTCTTGAGTGAGTGCTAAGAGAGAATAGCACTATCCTGAAATCGCAGTAGGTGACCTGCTAGCCTGAAGAAAGGCACTGATGACTTGGAGCATCCTTGGGAGCTTATTTAGCAGAGCAACAATTGGTTGAAAAGGAGCATCAGCAATTGAATAAACAGGATGTTTAACAATAGTGGCAATGTCTTCCACTTTAAAATAACAGTGTAGGCTGAATTTCAATATGGATACTGAATTAAAGAGCTGCCAGTGCATTTTTTTCTTTCATAAGAAAAAAGAAAAAAAAATGCTTGTGTTTGTACATATTAACAGAACCTAATAGTCCATATGCCTTTCTTCCTCCACCTTCATGCCATTTTAAGTATTTTCTGGAGAAAACAGAGGGGGGRAAAATGTTCACTTTTAGGCTTTTTAACAACTTTTGCAGTAGGTTAGAAAATTTAAAATTAGGGAGAAAAAAAAATTCTGTGACTTTTCCCCCTTCTTTCCTTTTTATACCTATGGGGCTATTCTAATATTATTGTTATTGTAAGTCAGATTGAATTGGTTCCCTCTGTGCTCCTAAGTTTAATATACTGCACTGTGCATTCAGAGATCATGGGAAAAATCATTTAGTGAAAAATAGGTTATATCTGAACAAAGCTGTGCTCATGTAAATTGACTTTTAAACTGATTTAAGTTGGCATAGCCTTCAAAGCGAGATTCCTTCAATTGAAACTAATGTCTCTGCAACCTCAGAGGGTAAAGAAATTCCCATTGAAATAAGCTGAAACAAGCCTTTCTACTCTTTAAATGTTTGTTAAACTTTCTGAACACTCTTAATGTAAGCTACTTTTAATAGTAAACATTTTATTTTTGGTACTACTTTCTGATGTTGATAGCACCCTCATATTTTACTGAGGGAAGAATTTAAGTTACTCGAGGAAGTTGTGGATATTGGTCATTTTAGTTGGTATTTATGAAGATTCTCTACTAGATTACTGAAGGATTCCATGTGGTATCGAGAAAGAATTTCTTATTCAAGATTAATTTAAAAAAAATGAACAGACACAACAAATACTTTTGAGCTTGAATACCTTGAATCCTTAAATCAAAACTGTGTCTATTGCAGCAGCCATTTGCACAAATTGTGGTGGAAGAAGTCATGGCCACATTGCTTGCTGAGCTGTAGGAAKACTCCTCTTTCTTTGATATACGATAATGTGAAATACTGTGATTTCCTTGATTATTATTTAAAAATTGAGACTACAGTAATGAAGCTTGTACAAGATTTAATTTGATACTCAAACTGCAGCTGTTTGTCAAGAAAGACCATTAATGACTTTATGTAGACTTTTTTTCCCCAAAAAATGGGAAAAGAATGAAGTGTAGAATGTTATCTGGCATGCAACTGGCATGCAGTATTTTGTCTTGATAAGAATTCTCTACAGAACTCAATACTATTTTCCTTTAAGTGGTATTGACACATTGAAGGAGATTTTTTGTTGTTTTATTTTTTAATTTAAAAGTATAGTGTAATCTCAATAAAAATTAGGATCTAGTTATGCTCACACATCTTTTACTGTTTAACTGCATACAGCAGCTGTTACAGTGATAAAATGTTGCAGTGTCCTTAAGTTGCCAATGAGGTTAAAGGAGAGAAGACAGTGGCTTAACAGTGAGTATGCATTTTTGGTTTTGTTGTATGAAGTATTAACTGACTGAATTCATATTTCTTTAGAAACTTGGTTATATAGAGAATTTGCAGTCAGATTGATACGACTGCAATATAATAAAGGAATTGCTATTTTTAGGAGTGACTAAATTCAGCTACTGGAAATGGTAGAGATCTTACTGACGTCTATTGATTGATACTGAGCGCTTTACCTTATGTATAGTTGGCTAGTTGAAGGATAGTGAGGTATTTGGAATTATGGTATTGCTTGAACCTGAATCTAGAGGATGCAAAGTTTGAACTTAAAGCAGAATAAAGGTCAGGCTGTTGAACTTCACAATATTTAAGCCCTAGCGTGCAGTAACTGTTTTCATTATACCTCAAACAGCAAGTTAGATACTTGCCATACTTGAAAACAAAAAGAAAAACTTTCTGAAGTTGCAGTCTTCTTTGAGTGATTTCCCAAAAGCCAGAAATTAGTCTTGATATTTGCAATAATGTTTTTATAAAAAATCATCATTTCAGAAAATATTTGAATTTATATATATATATACACACACACATAGACATACACTCTGTTAAGTCTTTATAATATTACAATCTTCAAATGCAGTGGCAGAGGGGAAGAAGGTTGCTGATTGGATAACAGGATGGGAGGACAGTTGTTTTGTATGTTTGATTGTAGGTGAAGACAGGAATGGAGATAATCATAATTTTCCCTGTGTTTGGGCTAACTGTTAGATTTCCCCTGTTAAAAACAAACAAAAAACTTTCAACAACTAATTGATTGAACATAAGCCAAACAGTATACAAGTTTATATATACAATATGTACACAAACAGTATATATACAGATATCCCCAATATACACAAACTACGCAAGATAGAATATACATCTTGTGTAGTTTACTTTTATAAACATGATTTACAAACTTTTTACACAAGTTAGGGTGGTTCTCTTTTAATTACTATTTCAATATTTTTAAGAGTAGAAGAAACAATTAATTCCTTAACATCAGTGATCATTGTAGTGTTGAAAAGTAGGAGTGAACCACTCTTTCTTACCTATTCAAGGACTTTTCTTTTGGTGCCTTGATCATGGGAGTTGTGCTCTGTCCAGCTCCTTCGCAGTTTGGCCCCTTTCTAGGGACAACAGTGGGATGGAATTTATGTTCAGGGCTTCCTTCCAGCAAGGGAGTGTAATGAGGTCGGAGGGCTGCTTTTGGAAAGCTCTGTTGCTTATGTCTGCTTCTAAAGCTTGGTGCTTGCTGAAATGTTCCTCCTTGCTGCTGCTGGTAGGAGGTAGGAAGTGATGGGTATCTGTTTCTTCTCTGGATGTCCAAATGCAATCAGTGTGAGTGATGGGTGATAGACTTTTCTTCTTCTTTTTTTTTTTTTTTTTTTTTTTGTTCAGGGTTTGTCTGCTACAGTAGCTATCCTCTGAGTATTTCTACCATTTACTTCTGATTTCACTCCACTTTCCTAGCAGCACTACCAATCCAAAATAACTTAAGTGTTTTGCAAATGCCTACAGTGGTTATTAATGATAGCTTTTCTTAATCTTGAAGTATAGCGATGAACAGTAGTTTTCAGGCTGTGTGAAGTTTCAGAAGGTATTTCTAATATCAACTTTATTTTCCAAATTTATGTGTCTTAATCTTGAGAGGCAGAAACTTTATAACAGTTAAGTCCTGAAAGTTTGCTGACACTGGTAAAGTGATGGTTGTTGGTTATTTAAGTGTTTATTGTTCCATTGTTTACAAAAAGTGTGTCCTGTTGTGCATGCTCTTGGGAACATTCGTGAAACTGGCTCCTGTATTACCCTGTGGCAACTGGCTGGGGATGCAGGGAGAGAGAGGAGAATGACATTCCGTTTTTTTTAATGCTTTTTATATTGTTGCAATAAGTTGACTTTGCGTTAGAAAAAGTTCTTTTTTTTTTAAGAGAAGACAGTATTTGCCAGGTAAGCTCCAGTATAAGTAACTTTTTTTTGGCACAAGAGTGCCGCTTTTTATTGTTTTAATTCTAGAATTATTATGAGTGAGTCTACTGTGAGAGAGCTTTGACTGCGTCTCTGCATGTCTGCACTATCGCTGTGAGTGAGAAGGGACAGGTTTGCAGATGGCTTCTCCTGGTTCTCCTCAGTGAAGTGGCTACTTTGTCCTCTTCTGTACAGTTCCTGGTTTCTGTCCCTCAACGTCCCCTCCAAATCAGTGAAATCTATCTTTTTCTGTTCTTGAGCAGCCCTTTGAAAACTGAGAACCTGTTGCCTTACGAAAAACTGTTATGTATTTTTAAAAAATGAAGGTATGTTGGAATTCTGAAGTTGGTGTCTACTCTTTTGTGAAACTGAAAATAAAATGCCAGTTAAACAGTGCCCTCTATTTTGGTAACCATCGACTAAGAAAGATGAAAAAGATATTATGCTGTGATGGTTTTCTTTTTGGTAGGGAGAAGGGGAAAGATAAACTTTAGGGTGTGTGGTGGTAAATTGTCTCAGGTTAGCTATAAAGAAAAGGATGTGGATTTTTGGAGCAATTGCAGAGTAGGAGAGGCTAGGGTTTGGATGTTTAAAATGACAAACTGAGCTGCAGTGCTGACAAAACTGAAGTGGAAGAGTTGTTCAGGGTGTATAAAGCCATATCTACAGTCATTTTTGCTTTTATAATTTAGTGCTTGTTGTATATTCTTCCTCTATTTGTTTATTGGAAACTGTGCCGAAGGTTAGATTGGTCTGGTTTGTCAGATCACAAATGCTTGTATTTTTTTCCTTCCCCTTGTATCCTTTTAAAATCTTGAATATTTTCAGCAACAGAGCAGCAAATATTGTGATGAAAAGTGGTAGGCTTCTTGATGAACTGCTTTAGCAGAAATTGTCACAGGCCTTTCCTTTGTTTGGTTCTTTAACATAAGGTATGTCACTGGTCTTCAGTGCCATATCTGAGAGCGGCAAGCTCCCACTCTGCAAAGTGTTCCAGATGGGGAGCAAGTTCAGTACAATTCTTGTTGCTCTTCCTATTGCAGAAAGCTCTAGTGCACACTTGTTGGATTAGAGATCAATTTCCTTTGCTGACATGTGCACCAGACTTGTATAAATATTGTGAAACAAGATAGGTAGTTCTAAATTAAGACTGTATCAAGAATAAATATTAATCTTTAGTAAAATCAAAGATCCAGGTGTTATACTCTCCTCAGGAGACCAACAGTATCAGAGAATTTGAGGGATGAATTTACACTCTTGTGTAGAAAGTACTATGGTGTATCAGCTGTGTGTGTTTTGGATGTGTTTTTTGGTGGTGTTGATGGTTTTGTGAGCCTGGTAAGGCGAAGTCTTCTCTCAAATTAGTAATGGAAATACAGGGGCCCTGGTTGACTTTGTTCATAATGTGAAAGAAAATGTGCCTTTCAAGGCATCACCCACAATGCCACTTTCACTTAGCTTTCTTCWGGAGAAAAAAAAAAATGTGTTTAACACTGTCTTTTTTTGTCACTATTGATTCATTAGCCTTTCTTACTGGTCTTAAAAGGAGATCTTAGCACCCAAAAATTAAAACAAAAGCTTCATGATGTTAAAATCAACAATGTGAAAGAATATATTTAAGTGCTTCTGTGAAGCATGAGCTTTTGTCCCAAATACTTTTTAATTCAAATTTTTCACCTATTTCTAATAGAGTAGTAAAAAGTAAGTAGCCAAAAAAGGCTCATCACTACTTCTTTATAGTATTCAGTACAAATGTCAGTATTTTATGAGTGTATGTCCCAAAAAAATTTAAATTCATAAAGAATTAAAAAGACACAAATATCAAATTGTTTTTCTCTTAAATACTGTAAATTATCAGTGCTTTTTTTAATGTATCAAAATACGATATTTGTCAGGCTATTCTTAAATTATGGAGAAATTGCGTATTCTTTGTCACACCCTTGATTTTTGTTTACTATCTTTGGAAACCTAAGAAAAAGTTGTTTTTTTTTAATAAAGCATATAGTAATACTCTCTATGCATTTCCATAGTGTTCAAGAGACTAATTCATATGTTCATTTCTGAAAATTTACTAAATAGGAAGTTGATTCTGAATATTTTTGTTGTCAGAATTGCTTTGGATAAGTATGCTTCGATATTTTGTCTTTGGAGAAAGTCAGTCTCTCAGTCTCGCGTGCGCGCGCTCTCTCTCTCTTTCTCTCTTTCTTTCTCTTTCTCTTTCTCCCCCTCATGCTATCTTCCTCTCCTGTAATTAATATATTTAAACCAGAAGAAGTCTCTTTTTTTCTCTGAAATGTTCTTTAAATTTTCAGTGTTGATTTTTTTTTTTTAATTGTGAATGGTCAAGACCTTTGATTTTTTTTTTTTTTTTTTTTTTATCTTGAGGACTCACTTTGATTAGCTTCAAGAACATCTGAAGTTCAGACCACTTAGCGCAAATAAGCTTAACCATTTACTTGACCTGAAGAAATTGTTTCTATCTTGGTATTGGGGGTAAGGGAGGATGTGAAACATAAAACTTTCTTTGCCTCAAAACCCAACTTTCATGCCCCTGTTCTGAAATTGTCATTATAGGAGCAACTTGTACCAGATGATCTTTACTCTCCATTCTTGGTTTTATACAACCTTAGCTGATATAGATCTTTACTCTCCATTCTTGGTTTATACAACCTTAGCTGATATAGATTCAGTTCTTTTGTGCTCTTTGCTTAATCTAATATAGAGTATATGAAATATACTTAGTATGCTAAAGCACTGACAAGAGCATATTATGAAGCTCTCCAGGTGATTAGGTGTCTAACTTACAGCCTGTGGACTGGGTATATGCATGTGAGGATTACTAATGTCTTTTGCTTCTCACTGTTGTCCTTTCTTGAAAGCCTTACAGTCCCTTGGTGGGAGTGCCAGAGAATGTTCTCTGTAACCAGAACCAGTGTCATATAGTGCCATAATCCATCATATGATGGGGAAGTCAGTGTTGTTGTCATAAGATCAATATTTCGTAAGAGTAACAGTGCCTATTGTATGAGCAGAAAGGGATATATGGGAAGGTGGGAATCAGGTGATCATATGCTCACTACCTAACAGAAAAGATAATGTATCACATGGCAGGGCAGGTAGACAGTGACCCTCGCATGTATTTGTTGGAATAAGCATGTCCTGCTTTGTTTCACTGGTTATGTATCATTATATGTAGCTTATGGAAACTAGACCAGAAGAGGCATATTTGCGTATGTGGCAAGATGGAAGAAAAATCAGAGTTTACGTATGTGAGTGGAGATAAGCATGCTGTGTAYGGTAGAGGCTTATACCTGAAAACCTCTGCACAGCTCTGGATTATTTCAGTACTAAAACATACTTGCAGATTGTAAGGAGTACATTTCTCCATTGTCTCTCCGGTGCTAGGAAAAAAAAGTGATTGAAAGTAAGTAAAGGAACCAAAGATTTACACTTTTGCCAAAATGACAGCTAAGCAAAGGGAAATGAATAGCAAAACAGAATTCACAAGTACTTAGAGAAAATTGCTCAGGGAGGATTACTGAAACCCTAATCTTGCAGTGAAGCCTGCCCAGGACTGCTGTACTTTCTTGTAATCTCATGTAGACACTCCTCTGGAGTTTATTAATCACAGTGTAGAAAATAGACCATAAGGTACTGCAAAATTTAGCTAGGGAGACCTTGCAATAGATCTATTTCATAGCAAAATGTTTGTCATAGAATAATAGTAAAAGTTTAGTACTAGTGTTAAAAACTACTAGAAAATTATGCTATGGAAAGCAGTCACATATGAGAACAAAATAAATGAAAGTGTTAATAGCACTTCTAAACACAAGGACTGTGAATACGTGTTTGCTAATTAAAAATGTTATATCAGAATTGATGTACGACTCCAGTGCTGGGCACCTGTGGCCTCTATGGTGGAGCTTTAGAAACTGTAAGTAATGTTTTCTGGTCACATTTCAAGCAGGTGTTTGGAGACACTAGCCCTAGTTTGTTTATGTGTGTGTGGTAGTGTAACCTAGGCTATGAGATGTGGGGTCTTTTTATAAAAGAAAAAGGAAATATCAAGTGCAGCTCTCTAGCATAAAGATATAAAAATAAACTCATAATGATATTGCATTGTTAGAGCTTAACACTTAGGATCTCATTGAGGAGTAGATATTTGCTTATTAAAAAATTCAAAACTGAGGTGACRGAGCTAACGGTCTACTCTAAGCTCCTCTGTCACCAAGTGATGTAGTGCGCTGCCACCAAATGTGCGCTCTTGAAAAGTGAAGGAAAAAAATCATATGTTACTGTTATGTAGGTTTGAGTCTCCAGTGTCATCTTTCATATGTTAGAAAGAATAATGTGTTTACAAACATGGTTGGGTTTGGAAGAAAGTAAAGAATTTTGTAGCTCCTCTTCAAATCTGGTAGGTAGTAGTTGAGCCCTGACTCAGTTACTGCAAAAACTTATATGTATATTTCATTTGAACAAAACTATTGCAACAGTGGTTTGAAAGCAATAGTGTATTTATTAGATTATAGTTTTAGATGGTTGGTTGCTTCACACGGGAGCATTCACTATCCTGGCAGCTTGCTTTTGTGACACYGTTCAAAGATGCTCATGCCCCAGAGTGTCTATCCTGTTGTCTGCCAGAAGTTACCATCTTACAGATAAAGCATGTCTGCATTATCCATGCCAGCTCACACTTCGGCATAAACCTACCTTCATTTTAATTTTAAATGGAATCTTACCTGTGGATCTTTACTAGCTGTGATAGTTTTTAAGGATAATTTTAAAAAGATTTCTCTAAAACTTATAAGCTTGTGAGTAGTCTCTGGAAAAAAAATACTGGGTTTCACATATTCACATGCATAGAAAATTCACTTCCTTTAAGGCTATGCGTATGAGATTCCCTTCCCTGTTATGGTCTTAGGGAAGCATCAGAAATGCTGTCTAGACGGATGACAGCAGGCGTTAGAGCTCGTGATCCAGCACAGCTACCCGTTCAACTAGAACAGACTCGTGAGGAACTGAATTTGGACTATGGATCCTGTTTTGTATGGACTCCTATATGCTGAATTCCTGTTGTAGATTTTCAGAAATACCAGATTAATCCTTCTTTGCATTGCTTTTATGAATGAAGCATCTATTTCACTTGCCTGCTGGTGCTTGCTAGCCCCCTTTCTGTTATTTTCTTTCAAATTCTCCTAATTCAAGAGAGGAGTGTTTTCTTAAGGGGCAGGGGAGGAGGGGGAGGAAAAGGACTGTAAGGTAGGGGATGAGTGGATTGTGTCACTTATCACTAATTTTGAGCTATAGGATTTTTAGACTCACACTATTTGAAGAACTGCAATGCCCTCCAGTCTTAAGAAAACCAGGAAAATGTTTATATAAGATTAAAAAATGCAAAAGAGTGAAGCTGTGTGTGCTATTTTTGTATTAAATCAGATTCCTAAATACAGAAAATAATGATGTGAATCTAGTAAGAAATTGCCTTTGGCTACAGCACTGCTTTGATTTTGYGATCTGTGGCCTGAGCAGGGGCATTTGGTGGCTGCCTGCTTACTGTAATGACCCACGAGGGAGGCCTGCTGTGTACCTGATCTACTGTGCTCTGCTCTGGAAACTAAAATTCCCACACTGCTGCGCCTCTCCTCCTGTGTACTGCTAAAAGCTTATCTCTAAAATGGAAGGTTTAAAAAAAAGATGGACTAAGTTCATTGGTGTAAACTGAAAACCAAGAGATTGGAATATCAGAGAATACCACTAGATAGGTACATTCAACTAAAGAAAATAGTGTAGAAGGAGATCTCTTGGAGTGTGTGCAGTTAGGGAAGTGTTGAACAGTTTGCCGCCTCTGGGTTTAAACGGAGATTGCAGGAAGAGCTGTTGGCATTGGAACAGTGTTAAGCTGAAGAGAAAATGGCTACCAGGAATCACTGTCGCTGCAGAAACAACACGGCTTGATTCTTAATGTGCTCTTTTCATCTGCTGTTAGAAACGTTGAGCAAGACTCTGCTTTTAGGGAAAACTGTCCTTAATGGCAGTAGAGGTTTAAATCCATTTATATAATAATGGATCTCATCAGCCTTTTTGTTTTAGAATATTAATCTATTTTTTAAAAAATGATATCATTATTTTGAAGTGTCTAATTATGCTTCCCTGCAAAACAGAATAATTCAGATTTAATGGGTGTAAGGTGTATTATCAAACTCTGTCCTTAGAAAACAGCCTGCCAAAATGACAGTGCTAAGCAATAGGATTTCTTCTGGCATGTTTTTAAAAAAAAAAAAAAAAAAAAAAAAAAATAAAGCTATTTCCAGAACTATTCGGTATCGATTCAAGTTAAGTCTTGAAAAAAATTAAGCCTTTGTTAAATAAGCTAAGCTTTTGTTTTCTAATAATTTTTTATATCTTGTGTTGATTCATATATATATGATTTTTTAAAAACAAACCTTCAAATCCTACTTCAGAATTTAAAAACAAGACTTGGAGTCTCAGCTGGGATCTCTGTAACTATCTGCACGTATGTATTTCCTTTCCTGACAAGAGCATGAATATATTCATTGCAGAGTAATCTTTTTTTGGTATAAATTCCTTTAGGGAGAATGTAGTTATACTGAAGGGTTTCAGAGGTATCATAATGAAGAAGCAGTAAATCAGGAAAGGGAGGTAGGAAGTGTGTATGTGTGAAGTTTAATGGATGTGTTTGCATGTGTGTGTCAGGATTGCACAGGGAGCAGACTCGATTACAGGTGCAGACTGTGAGGACTTTGTCCTCTCTTCCTCAGAGTCCTGGGCACAGGCCTGGTGTGGTGTGTTCTCACCATAAATGCCTTTTTGCTGCTTTTCTTTTGATGTCTTGCAAAGTTTGCTGCAAGCTTTCCAACTGAAGGTACTTGCCTGCTTCAGTAGCGGTGGCRCAGGGTTGCTCTTCTCTGCTAAGGGATGCATGTGAGATTTTTACCATTGGCTACTGAACAAAGATGACAGATTGAAAAAATAAAAAAAAAGAAAATTATATACGTCTGCTTTACACTTGAAATGTAGTTCTCCTTACTTAAATATTTAAGTGCTGCACATAATTTATTGTGAATATACAAGTGTACTTTTATTGCATAGCTTTATTTTACATCATTTAAAATATTATGAAGAAAACTGTCTTCTGACTGATTTCAGTAAAGTGTTGCCTGGTTTACTGTGTCTTACAGATGTGTGCTAAATATAAAATGCAGGATTTGAGGTTGTGAAAAAATGCCCAGTGTGGCGGGGGGAGGAAATGGAATAAATGGAAGATGTTGCTTTGTGATACTCAGAAGGGGATGTGTTACTTTGTACTCAGTCTTATCTTCAACGTTTTTTGACATACACTTAGCTTTTTCTGTCATTCTTTTACTGAAATACCCTGGGCTTTGTGGAAGGGAGTAGATGATAGACTATGAACATCTGTTGCTTACCACCATGCAGTTTAGTATTATGAAAACACGGTGTAGTAGAATGGAGTATTTTCTGAAAATGAGCAAATTGAAACTGCTGGCTCAGATCTTTCTAAAATCTATTAAAGGGTAGGGAATGCAAAATGCATGCTTTYGAATTAAGGCCATTAATTTCTTAGTGCAATTTCTTAGTGGAGAGACTTTCCCATTTCAATCTTTGACTGCTTAGTTTCAACTGTACGGCTGAATATGCAGGCTTGACTTAGAACTACCTAGGGACACATGACCAATTCACTTGAGGGACCCATAACCAATTCACTTGAAATGGGCATGATTTCTAGGTGCCTGCGAAGGAATATACAGTAATTCAGGCTGGATGAGGGGGACTTCCGTAGMTGACATTGGGGAAGGATTGCACAGAGTGAGGTATTGAAGGGATTTTGCTGTCACTATAGTGAAATGAAGAAATCAGCGTCAGGGATGATGCCAAGGTTATGTGTAGCAGCATTTGCTTGGATTCAAATGGATAGATTATGTCATGTTGTGCATTACCTAGCTTTTCTTATTTGAGAAAAACTTTTATTTTTRAGATTTGTAAATATAGGAGACTGAGAGCTAGTTAGTGTGGTCAAAACAAATAGGTTGAAGGATGACTGAGAGCTGTCCAGGTAAATGCCTGTGCAAGTGGTGTGCTGACCTGTAGCTTAAAACCAATACAGGATTGATATAGAAAGAAGGCATTTTATTTCTTTGCAGCTTGTTGCTTTTTAATGATGGTTCTCATTGTAGCAATGCCATTTTGTTTGGTCAGATACTGATGGACTGTAAATTTACTTAYTAAATATCAACAGTATATAGATTGCTACAGGCAATCCTACTTTGGGGAGATATGCATTGATTAAATAACCTTTTAAGCCAATGCATTGATGCATTCTGCATGTAGGCTTTGAAGGTGTACATTTTTTCAAAAATCCTTCTTTAATCTGATACTTCAGTTTCAGATTTTTATGATGCTTTTGTTAATATGCTTATTATTATATACTTGCTTAGTGGGCAGTATGCACCCAAAGCTAAACAACTTCTAAATATTTTACTTTTGTTTCTCCTATATTCTCTGCAGGAACTGCTGACATTTTTACCTATTTAGAAGGAGAGGAGAAAACCATTTTAATAAATGTTATATTAGTCCATACCCCAGACTACCTAAATATATTTCATCTGATTGCTCCATTTTTTTCAAAATGTGCATTTTTTGAAATAATTAAATCAGTCATGTAACTTAATAAAAACATAAGCCCTTTATTCTCTGCTCAAATTACTCTGACAGCTTTTTTTTGTTTCCTCCTTGTTCCTATGTGGGGATACTGTGATACTACTATTAAARTTGCATGCACGGACTTGCAGTCTACTTGTTTGGACTGAAACAGCTTCACAGTCTGGTTATGATCAATTCTGTTCATTTCCTAAACTGTCAGATGTTTGCTTGAAGTCCTCACCGCCACGTACAGGATATCGTCAAAAAGCAAAACTTTCTTTGAGTCGAAAAATGAGATACTGAAACATTTCCCCAGGAAAGCCCCATCACAACTTTGGGAACCATGCATGTGCTTTTTTACYTTGATGTATGGATAAAGAAAGAACTGTAACTTCTTTGAACCATTTTTTTTTTATGTGACTCAGTCTAGCAGAAGATTCAGAATTCGGGAGGTGTCTGTCTTTTTTATGCTTACATGCTCTCTTAAGAGTGTTTTTTTTGCTCTTGTACATTTTAACTCATTAAAGGTTTCTTTGAAGTCAGAATCATCTCCAAGAAAAAAAAGTGTTGTTTCTTTATGTTGCTAAGAATTATTCATTTGCTTAATTTGATTTCTGGGTATTTCAGATGTCAATAGGATACTTGTGTTTAAATAACCCTTTTCAATAACTATTGCAAGAATATTGACAGTCAGTTTCCTTGGAAATTTTAATTTAAAAAAAAAAGATTGTTGCATTTATAATTCAATTAACTTATTCTGTGTTATTCCAACTTCAGTTTGAACTGTTTTGCAAAATCTTAATATTGAGATTTAAAGAAAGTCTCTTGTTAAAAATTGAGTTACTTAAATTCATATGTGAATGTTAGCTCTGGATATTTTTGGGTACTGAATTTAGATTGTTACAGTTGGACTTTTTAAGTAGGAATCAAAGCCTCGAGGCTCCTTGTGCAAACAGAGAGCAAGAAACTGTACATTTTGTACAGAACTGGTCATTGTTGACTACTTGTTGGGAAAATGGCAATCTGGATATGCTTTCAAAGAGCTATTCAATGCTGTTAACCTATTCAGAGGAGACTAGTCTCAGCTGTTCTCTGCCTCTTCTGTCCTCTTTGAGAACTGTATTATTTTTCATCAAGTTATGGGTACCATTTAGCTGAGACTTCTGCACTTCTCCTTTTTAGAGGGGTTTTGGAAGAGCTGCATCAGATGCTAGGAAGACTCTTCCCCTTGCTCTTCTACCTGCCCTTGAATTTACCATAAAGTGGAGTGTTTAGCTGTGACTTAGACTAGCAAAACTAGTTCTTTTTAGAATAACTCCTTCTATCCTTCCTTTTCGTTCTTTTACCTGTAAGCAAAATCAGCCCTAGTGGCAGAAGCTAGGTTCGTGTTGCATTATACCTGTTATCTATGTAAAATTTCCCTGAATTATATTCCCAACTGCAGCTTTTCCAGGAAAAGCTGGTGGTTAGGTAAGTGTCTTTTCCCGAACAGATGCAGAAGTATCAGTTGTTGCTGGAAACAATTTCCTTATTGTTCAAATAAAAGTACTGAATACTAGATAGAGCCATCAATACTTTCAGAATTACTGCAACTTTTATTTGATCATGGTACACCTGTACATTGTACTGTTTTAAAACTTCTTCCACAGAGAAGACAATGTTTGGTAGATATTTGTGAAATACTTTGAGCAGATTTTTGATTATGCTGAAGACTCGAATGAAGTCTTCGATGCTGAAGACCTAATGCCAGGAAGTGGGAACAAAAAACAGTTCTAAAATGCAGCTCCCATGACCTCAAGCCTTACAAGAGGATCAGCTAGGCAAGCTGCTTGGGATAAAACATACATTTGAACATGATTATTTGTGTAAGCACTGTAGAGTGAGTGGTTATGAGCTTGATACAGGGTCATGGATAAAATGTTTTCTGTTCTACTTTTAGGATGTCAGTGTAGTTATCTTGATAGTTTTTTATGACTCTGAAGAATGAATGCAACMGTTAACTTGGAAAGACATAGGGAAATTTTTGTAGTTTTTCCATAACTAGTCAGATTCAACTTGTCGAACAGTTTAGTGCAGTCATATTTAATGCTTGCTTTAGGGACCCTATATTTTAATATAAGCCTCAGACAAGCACTTTCTAAGAATCTCACTGTTTTTTCTTTTTCTCTAGCTTGGATGCATTTGAGCTATTGCACGTTTGTCTGAGCAATATCCACAGATATGATTTTGTTATTGTGTACAGGCCGGAGAACTTCTTTGGCTTACTTTGAACTTTCTCATGTGTTCYAGGAAGGTACAGCATGGCCTCAGATTTATCCCCCAAAGCGCTCTGAGCTCCATGTCAACCAAAACGTATTTGCTTTCCAGTTTCCCTAAAGGGCACATTCAATGACTGCAAGAGTGTGTACCCCTCAGGCAGTGTAGGGTAAGACTTCTCATTTTATTCCAGGGCCCAAGCCTCGGAGGTGATCCTTGCAGCTTAGCCTTGTCTTGCTTTATGTAAAGTTTATGTAAAGTTGTGTAACTGTGAAAGTGGTGGTGTGAGAGCCTCAAATATCTTTATAGTAGCAATCTTCAAGAATCGGAGCTCAGTCTGGTGCAGAAGTTCATTCTGTGCTTGAATCAGAAACATTGATATCCACGTTAAGAATAGTTTTTCCTAGTGTTCAGTTAATAGTAGCACTGAGAAGATTTGAGGGTTATCAGAGCAGTGCTATGAGAGTGTCTGACAAGGATGCTGAGTCACCAATGTAGGTCTTGTTTTCAGTGAGGTAAATGTTAGCTTGGGGCTGGCTATGTAGCCAAAGTGCACACATTTATGAAAACATCTGTTTTAATGCTGATCTTAGTGTTTGATAATGACCTGAGTAGACCCCTCTTTGTTTTTGAAGGGTATTTTGGCTCTTCATATATGCAGAATGTGTTTCTGTGGGATTTTTAAACTGTTCTTTGATATTTGCCTTCCTTTACATATGACAGGGGTCCATTACTGTTTGTAAAATACTCTTTTTGTCTCTGGACATAYAAACAGCTCTTAAAAACCTGTCTAAAACATGTTAATTTTGGTGTGGAAGTAATCTGATTTGAGAGATGAGTGTACCTTTTGTATAGTGTTGAGATATAAAGGTTACCGTTTAATGTGATAATCAGGAAAGCATCCCAGGGCTGGGGAAGGGCTAATTAGGATTAGAGACTTGACTTTTGCTACTGAGTGTTACTTGGTGAAATCTTTGACAGGGCTGACCTCTATAATACTGTACCTTTGAAATATGGGCAGGTGGCTTGGAGACATCTGCAAGTTGACCAGAAAGCTCAGAATTGGACAACTGCAGTGTGCCCACAAATGGAGACAGCAGGCTTAGGCCATGCATGGGGGAACAGATAATATCTTTCAGAGTTAATTTTGGTGATGGGTACATGAATTTAGTCTAGATATAAATAGCTTATTCTGTAAAGTTATATTCCGACTGTTTTGTCTTCATGAGAATTACATTAATTCTGTAGATGTACCCAAACTCATTCCTGTTTTCTTGCTGCTTCGGTGACTTTCAGAGTCTCTTGCAAATGTTACATGGTCTGATACCTCCAATTAGGAAGTGAGGTATCTCTGTACAGTTTGTATCCTTTTAAAGATGCATGAGCAAAATGGCAAATAAATTATTAAATATGACATCAGCCTTCATGATGGCAAAATAATCTGTTTTTAAATGGGGCAGCTAACTTTAAAAATGTTAATTAACTTTTTTTTTTTTCCCTAGGAAAGGTGAGGAATTAGTGAGGTCCAGGATTAAAACCCTGCAGTACTTACATGTGTTGATCCTTTTTGMTAGAACAATTCAGAAAAATGCTTTCACTTGTTGCCATTTCCTTTCTGTGCTTCATTCCACACTTGAGGAACGTAGGTTAGCAGACTTCAAATGTATTGGCAGAAGAGGCAACAGAAAATTTCTTTCTGTACAACTCTGTTCTCTTCTACCTGCTTTGATACAGTTCATTTTGGTACCTTTTTTAATCACAAACATTTGTATTACTTAAATTTCATCTGCACTCRAGAGGGATTATGATTTTGGTATTAGAGATGGAATTGATAGGATGCATTGTAGGGATTTCTCACCTTCATGCGTTACTTTTCTCATTGAATATTCTAGAGAACAAGCAGAAAACAGTGGTAACTGTACAGAAAATCCTTGTTTTCTTTTGCAGGTTAGTGTTAACGTGCAAGTGGATCTCACAGCTTGATGCAAGTGAAGCTAAGGTGAGTGAAAAGGTTTTTGTTGATTTCTTGAATTTAATAGCACATACTGCTAAGTGCCCGCCCCTGCGCACCCCAAAAAAAAAAAAAAAAAAAGGAAGAGAGAAAAAGAGAAAGTTTTAATGGAATTTGTATTGTGAGTACTCTAATTTGTAGACATAGGAGAGACTACCAGAAAGGACAAAATAATCTCCACAAATGCATGTAAATACATGTAAATTTATGTTGACAACTACATGTTTTTCCTCAATAAATTATTATAGTCAAGAAGTTATCATGGCTTCTGTTAGCTGTTGAGAAACAAAATTAGGAAGATTACAAATTAACTTCTTTTTCTGCATTTTATCCACCTGGTTTGAAGGTACATTGTCAGAGTAGTGTGTTAAATTTTATTTTCATACCAAACAGATGTTTGAGAAACTTGACTAGATATCTGCATAGCATTTCATGTTGTTAGTAATGAAATTCTACTTTATTTGCTGTCCTCAGGAGCTCTCTTGGGAGATATTTTAAAGACTCAGTACAAGGAGGCATTCTGTTAGTTCTCAAAGGCTATAGAGCCTGGACATTCTGAGCCTTCCCCTGCCTCCTCCCTCCCATTGCAGGAGCTAGTCGGAGATGGAGAATTTAGCTTAGTCCAGGCTTTGTTTCTTTTCAGGTTACTTGATGTTTTGCTTCAGGAAGATTTTGAACTATAAAATAGATGCCCATTAATTAAAATWCCATTTATATGGAATATATATAAATGTATATTGGAATAAATATATATAAAATAAATACATAAACAATATTATATATAAAGATATTTTTATATGACTATAGAAATATGTATATAGAAATATATACTTTAATGGATTTTCAATTCATGTGAAACAAATTTCACAGCAATTTGCTTTAACTAAGCCGTTTTAAAATAGCTCGATTTTTTTCATGATTTTCTTAGATAAGGCCCTAGCATGTGCATTTTAAAGTAGGCCGCCTTACTTGCTTTGTTTGTATCCTTTGCTCTGCTGAGACTTTTGAAGAGAGACTGCTCTCAAGTTTAAAATATTAAAGCGATACAGTTGGTGGGAAAATGGAAAACAGCTCCTCTCTTCAGTGTTGTTTTTTGTATAATGTGTAACTGATTCAGGGTTTAGGTTATGAGTTGCCTTCTGAACTATGAACAAATAAAAGGCAAGATGTATTGCTTGTATATGTACATACTTATGTGTATGTAGAGAAATATTTCATGTCCTAGACTGACTTAAATTTTCTTGAATRTGTCTTTTAAGAGGTTTTAAAGAGAAAAAAATACAACTCTACAAGAAGAAATATTTATCTTCACCTGAGCTTGAATTCTAAGCAAAAAGAATCACGGCTAGGGAGGTGGTTTGAATTTGCAGTAAGGTTTAGGTTATTCCAGTGCCCTCAAAACCTTTCAGAGTTTAGCTTATGTTCTCTCTTCTGATTTATGTGATACCTAGTTACTGGCTTAAATATGGGCACCTAGAAAATTGAGAAGTTTGTAATATATAAGTAAATGTGTTTTTAAGCATGAAATCTGAATGAAACTCTAAAGTCCTTTCATCTTCATGGTCCTTAACTATGTGTAAGATCTTGGCTATGCATAAGTAATATTTAAAAAAAAGTCTCTGGGTAGAAGACCTCTATTCTTGCATATATAGCAAAAGAACTGAAAAATGTGTAGAAGTTCAAGGAAATAATATAGTGATGTTTGGTCAGTAGTGTTATTGCTTGGAGAAGATCTTGAAGTTCTGACACAGTCCTGTGACAGTAACAACTTGAATAGACAGTAAATCAAYTGAAAGGTATTATGCATTATCAAGTTTTCTTAAAAAGAGAACCAAATAGGAAACAGATATCTGACTATATATGTTTATGATAAACCGTAGATACGTTGCAGTGTGTGTTGCCTCTTCAGTTGTGATCTAGTCCTATGACTCAATACAGCAGAACTGGAGAAGGTTTAGAGAAGGGTAGCAGGGTAAGTAGAGATATGGAAAGATTAACAAGGAACTAGACAAAGTCTTCTCAGCATAAAAACCTGATAAACAAGACAGAGATTAAAAAAAGCTTTAATAAAACACTTGATATACACAGAAATATAGAAATATTATATTGAATAAGCTACACCTCCACACTGTGTCTAGACTTGTGCCTCTTCTCTAGCCTAATGACTGGAACATTTTATAAACTTCTGCAGTGCCTGTAACTCAGAGTAGACCTCCTTTTGGTATAAGAGGTTATCACTTAATGCGTTAGCTGGAACTGCAGTTTAATGATCTGCTCAAATGTGTTACTTATACTCTGACAAGAAAAAAAAAAATCTGAATGACTCTGGAAGTGTGTTTTTATGCAAGTATTCTTTATGCGAATAAAGAACGTGCTTTTTTTTTTTTTTTCCCCCTAACGGTAGATGCCTTGTTTTCCTGTTTTCTAATGAAAATAGTGTGGTATTTTGACATTAGGAAAGCAAAAGTTTATTGCTAGTTAAAGGTTTATACATTTAAGATAATACTTAGAAGCAATTAATGAACTTTAGAGGTTATGGTATAATAGGTCACACTTTCTCATATACARTAAGAAAGGTTATAGAAGTAGTGCTGAATTTTCCTATAATGGAATAGGAAGTAAAGTTAGATTTAGAAACATTGCGAAATAGGCAAACCGATGTTCTTCCAGAAATTCTTGCATGTATTCAGTATTGCTGCACCTAAACCCAGAAAATGTAGCAAATGAATAATATGCCTTAACTTGAGCAGAAGCTGAAGCAACGCAGGGTGATGACTGTGAATGTCTGGACGCGTTTCTTTGGCTTGGGCAGGAATCTCGTACAGTTTTTCTCTTACTGTTCATATTATTCTGATAACATAGAATTTTACTGCTGTTAATTCATTTATGGGTGCCTTTTTTTCTTTTTAACAATTACTAGAGGAATGACTGTATCCTATGATACTGGAATACCAATTTTGTTTGTACATCGGGTTATGTGTAGAATTGCAAAGGTCTTTTATGACATACACTGAAGCAGTAAAGATTTTCACTTGAAGAGATAGCTAACTATGAATTGATAGATTTTTTTTTTTTAATCCTTACTGAAAGGATATAAGATAGTAAAGAACAGTACAGGGAAAACCATCAAAAAACAACAAAAAAGCTTTACAAACTTTTTAACCTTTGATCGTAGGAAGTGTGTATCTGCAGTAAAGGATGGTGAGAGCTGGTCTGCTTGTTCCAGGATGCATTTCAATAAAACTGAGTTGAGCTATTTTTAATATCTTCAAGAAAATTGCACTGTAAATCCATTACATTTCATCATGTTGTTGTCACACAGGTTCTCTTCCTCTATGATCTTTGGTACTGACACTTCAGGGCTAACTGATGCAGATAATGAACAGTAAATTTGGATGCATTTGAGAAATACTCTTGTCAAAACAGTCAGATGAACCTGATTTCTGAAAATGCTTCCCAGTATGGCTATGATGTTTACATACTAACACAGTGTAAATATGAACAAGCTCATACTATTTAAATAAAAAGCTGGATGTTTGTAACCTTAAAGATTTTTGTTCCAGTTACTGAATTTGGCTTTCTCTGGAGTTTGTGGTTACTGTGAGAGTAACACTTGAGTGATCCTGTATTTTCTACAGTTGGTGAACTTGCATAGGGACCAGGGAAGGTGCCAAGGTGCTAGAGTCAGCTTGCTCCAGTATGTGTGCGTGTGATGGAAGATATTCTTCGCTTGAATCACTTCTGAATCGAAAGACAGTGTCAGATTTGCACATGAATAGGCAGGAGGAATATTTTCAGTTCTGTGCCCTTTACAGGTGGGGAAAAAATCAGTTGTGAAGGCAAAGTGACCACCACTTGGTGGCAGTACTTGGCTTCAGAAGGACTTGTTTCACAGCAGATGAACTGACTTTAATCCTTTAAAACTGCAGGTTAAGGGGAGGTAGCTTTGTTCTCTTTTTTTGAATTACTGATGTGTTTTAGAAGTGGAAAATACTTTTACTCTGAAGTACTGGAGAGAGCTGCATTTTTTTTGTCAATGGAAAAATCTTACTGGAAATCATGTCCAGGAAGTCATTAAAGATAATTCGTTGTATTAATAGTATTCTCAGAAGATGTATTTAATGGTCTCCAGTTAGAAGTAAATACTAAGATAATTCAGGCATTTTATTTCCATTGAGAAGTGTACTTCAGTGGAATTTTAGAACATTAAATTTGCTTCGTGATAGTGTTTTTCTTTGTAATGTCCCTTGAAGGGAGACAGAACACTAACAGAACTGATTTRTTGAGTTTTCTTATATATCAAAATAACATTTTAGGAAAAGATTCCACATTCTTTTGTGTCCACAAAGCCATTAAAAGTTTGTACCTTACTCTTGTTACCTCTTAACCTTTTAAACAAGGCAACCAAATTGTTGATAAACTGATAGAAGGAATGTGGAAGAATAGAGAAAGGCAGCAGTCATTTAAATTGAATTTGCAGCAAAGAAAAGCCTGACTTCAGTGTCTATCACAATAGCTATAGCTCCATATTGAGACTGCTTTTCCTTTTCTGACAAGCCAAATATTCTGTAACGACGGCAAGACTTTCATTTTAGCATTAGTGTAAAAGAAGTTCTACAGTTAGGAAACATTTTTTTTCTTGGGGTCTTACAGAGCAAGTTGAAATTATTCAAAATTTGATCATACTACTGAAAATACAAACTAGACAAGCACCTAYGTAAATATAGATACTGAAGTAGCTKACTCTTCTTTATGGACAGAAATAGTGTGCTGGGAGTTGTGGAAGTCTTGAGTTTCTARTCAAACTGTAGCTGTTCAGAGGTCGCTACGTTTTTGGACTCTTGGTTCAGTTTTGACTAGATATCTTTTAGAGATAGCTAATTCACTTGGAAAATAATTTTGAACCACATAATCATTTTAAAATAATAYCATTAGTACTTACAACAAGAAAAGTCATATCTGATTCTTTTGACATGTATATTATTATTGACGTCAGTATTGAATTTTAATGTAACACAACCTATTGTAAGTGACAACAAATCAATGTTAGAGAAATAAAATTAAGAATGGTTGATGACAGTAATGGTGTTCTGTGATATTTTTTTTTTTTTTTTTTTTAAATTGCAACAGACGTGCTTCAGTTGTGAAATCTTTTCTTTAAGATGTTAAAATGTGGCTCTTAAATATTCCAGACAAGAAGTCAATTTGGTAAAGTTTTGGATTCCTTTTCAAGGAAACAATTTCTGTTACTGATACATAACTTCTTTAGAAGCTGTTTTGTTAGAAACAAACTTTCAGATCAATAAACTTTTTAGAAAATGCTACACTTGGTCTTGACCTTTCTAAATATAGCCTTATTTAAAACATTGGCTTCTCTTTTTGGTTGGTTGGCTAGTAGAATACCATTCTGCTTTACCTGAAAGATCTGAACTTAAGATAGTAAAAGAACCTTTTTGCAACCTGGCTTGCAGTCTATTTTTCAAAACATTTTCTGACTTAATGTCTCTTTATTCTGTTGACTTCTGTAAAACTTGTGCCAGTGCCTTGTACTCCAGATAGTCAATTATTTTTCCAAAAGTTCTTCAGTTTTTCACTGTTTGCAATCCTTAAGATAAAGGAATGGAGTGTATATTGTGACAGAAATGTGTCCTGTGCTTTAGTCCTGTGCCGTGACAAATGTAAGCACTTTTTGTTCTGCTCTTTGTTGTTTAAAAAACTGTGACTTAGATTTCATCCACTTGGTTATCTTAGGTTTATTTCATGAGTGTTTGTCCATAAAATGAAGGATTTTATTAATTTTCTTTATTTACATAAAGTTTTGAAGAAATAACAAATGTTAARTGAAAGTCAGGTGTGTTTCATCTAGAGTGTCCTACCTAGTTGTTCTATGTTTGCTTAGAGAACTTGACTTAACCGTGAATTACTTAGCGCAGGACAAGTATTTTTAGGGGATTCTTTTCTTACCTTAGTTACAGCACCGTTGAAGCAGCGTTTCTTTGGTTTCTCTAAATAGAGAATATTTAGAAATTGATTTCTAGATTTTTGTGCTGCTTAATAGTCACCATATCATTTTTAGGTCATTGGGTTATATTTATAGATTTAATGAGAAACTTAGTATTTAGCTAGAGAAAAGCATTTTGTGCCTTTTTACGGACTTATCCAAATTGCTCCATCTTAATTTTTCAGCCCTTGGGTGCTTTCACATTCTAAAGCCCTTGCGAAACGCCACCCCCACCCCCCAAAAAAAAACAAATAAAAACAAACAAAAAAACCCACTAGAAACCTGGCACATCTCTAACTGAAACTGCCAGGAAACAACAGCAGACTACATAGAGCACCAGTGTGTGGTTTTATTAAACTAGCATTGAATGAAGGCATTACTCTTGATTTGGTGTGGGACTCTTATTATACAGCACAGGCTGTCATTGTGAAATAAGAACTTGGAAATGTTGTATACCTACTTGTAATAAATACAATTAATAATGTACATAGAAGAATGGAATTAAGTACATTTTCTATCAAAAAGAATTATTAATGAACAGAAAGTGGACAGCATAGATCTGATGACAGGAAGGTTGCATCTAATCTGAATTACTGAGTGACCTAGGAAGCTTGCTCAGAGGGATTACCGAATAATTATGTTAATATGCAATTATCACCTCATTTCTTCTGTAGTAACCTCAAGATGTAGTGTAGTATGGGTGTTATAGCAAGTGTTGATAGTTTGCAAAAATACTGATGTTTGAGATTTTTGAGACAATAAGATTAGCTTAAGGCATTTAAATGATGATCTGTCAGCTTCAAGACAGATCTGACCTTACACTTTTTTCTTCTTTTCTTTCTCCTATGCTTACAGTATCTGGCCACAGGCAACCTTATCTATGCTACTTATTATGTTTTTTTTAAACTGGTGTTTTGTGAAGAAATAAATAGATGGAAAACTGTTTAAGAAATTGCCATGTAAATGTACAAGTCTTCCAGCATTAAATTGAGGTGGAATGGAACACTAGCCAAAGCTTTGAATGTTTTTCTACATGTATGTGCTTGTCTGGGCATTTGAAGCATTGTCATTTTATACCCTCTTTACTCAATATATTGCAAAGCACCTACAAAAATTGTTGGGGAACATTTTAGTCAGCTGTTGCTCTGTGCTTAAGCAACGATTTAGCCTAGCTGCATAGTGCTTGCCTTGGCCGGGAATCTTTTAAACTTTATTTGCAACATTCAATTAAAAGCTTACTCTCTCCAGGTTTAGCTTTGGAAGTACATTAAGGGTTATGTCTGCGTTCTGGCAGAGTTAGTGCTATGTGTATTTCTGGTGCGGTGGAGAGAATGATGCTTATAAAAATGTGCAGTGGAAATATACTAAGAATACTCTGTAGTCGTGGCTGCTCCTGATCTTGGAGGCTTTTTTTTTTTCTTTTCTGCTGGACCCATTGTGCTCAGATTAGGTAGGGTTTCACTTTGAGTACTGTGGCTTCCCAAGTGGCCTGGAAATAGGATAAAGAGTAATATTCTCCAAAACCGATGACACTATATAGGTTTTATTGTATTTACCTAGTTACATGTATTTTTGTTATTGCATACRTACCTACATTTCAGAAAAAAAATAATTTTATTGTAAATTAAGTATTGAATTTTAGCTCTGTTACCATAAGACATTATAATTTTTGTATTGTAAAAGATACATGCTTTATTTAATAATATTGTTTTAAATGTGTTAATATATATTTTAATATTGCTTCTTGCCCTTCACATAAAATAGGAAATTTCATCACCCTGATAGCCAAAAAATGTGTTAATTAGCAGAAAATGATTAAAATGTTACAGTGATATAAGCGCTATAGTAAGCTTTTGGGCTAGATCCAATGACTAAATTACATAGGGACTGCTCCATTAGCGTAGAAGTCCTTTAATGTGATCCATATGGAATAGGTGACAGTCTCTGTAAATACACAATATTGGAAGGAGTCTGTTAAAAATAGCAAAGTGTAAATTTTAACTATTGATTGTGATAGCTTTGAAGGGAATCTTGGTTTGTATGTGGTTGTGTGGTGTCTTTTTTTTCTTCTGAAGTTTTAACAGCAGTATTTAGATTCTTCATATATGTTTTTGCTTGCAGAGAGCACGGTTTTGTCTTTGCCGTGTAAACTTAGGGGAGTTTGGGGTGCTGCTCTGCTAACAAGCTCAGGGTGGCTGCACTGCCCGGGGCTGTCCTGCTGCTCAGGTGCCTCCGAGGCCGCCTCGAACTGCAAGTGTCTGTTCCCCTTCAAACCCCTCACACCTGAACAGATGGGGGGAACTGGGAGCATGGAAGGTTTTACCTCCGACATGGTAGCAGTGAAGCCATTCATTAACACTGAATTTACCACTTCGTTAGCAATGTTGTTTCCTGTTGAGAAAAGCTAATATGGGCTCCCAAATTGACTGAGCACACATTTGTCTTCTACTTTATTAAACTGAGGAGAATACCAATTTTCTGGTATAACTAACTTATTAGATTTCTCTTCTGTGTGTGTGCACGCTTTGAGCTTTGCTGTCTATTTGTGCTATAGTTTATGCAGTGACAAAACTAGCAGGTGCAGTGGTGCATACTTGGAGCTGTCGCTTCCTTTGACTGACTTTTGCATTACTGATTTTTAGTGTATGTTTGTGCTGCCCATTTCTAACTTGTCTGTGTGGTGTAAATACTCCTGCTGGGTGATGCATTATCACCATTTTAGGGTGATAGCATTGAATGTGATCTTACTGGGAGTCTTCTGTTTATGAAGGCAGAAACTTAACCATGTCAAAGCAGCAAAGAGATTTGGAAATTTAAAAAGTGGAACAACAAAACCAGAACATTTGATTCAATACCATCCCTGCAGAGGGGGCTGTAAATAGTTATTCTATATATTTCAAGCATTTAATAAATTGACGTGCATGACTATAGTGTCTATAGTGTTCTATATTGGATTGTTCAGTAAATGTGTAGCAAAGGCAACCTTTTAACTTCCTGCATTGAAAAGTTATTTCATTATACTTGGATTTAAAATATAGTTTATTTTGCCTTTAAAAATATAGTTTTGGGGTTTTTTTGCTTTAAAATATTGAGAAAGTCATGCTGCAGTAAATATTTTTTAAAAAAACGAATACTTGTTTCTGATGTGAAGCAAGCATAATATGACTGAATTTGCATGAGGTCATAGATAGCCTTGGATTGCATGTGTAAGTCTGTATCATGATAACTGAAAAGCAAATAGCAATTTTGGATGTTTTAGTGATGTATAAAGACAAGTGATGTTCTCTAAGCAGAATATTTTTCTCTCTCCTTAGGAAAAAGATGTCAGATGTGGTCTTCCATGGTTCCAATGAAGGACCACTGCGAGGAGCCCTGGACATTTGTCGTGAGTTATAACATCTTAATTGAAGGAATCTAGGTAATGACTCCTTTTAACAGAACTTTTTATTCAAAATGTTAATTAGTAACTGGAGTTAGGTATGTGATGACAGAGCTAAATCTCCCTAGAGATCTACTTACCCACAAAATGTGTGGTAGTGTGTGTTGTGGTGTACCTTCCCCCCACATTCCCCATCACTACCTTGAAATATTGATAGATGCTTCCAGCTCCTGGGTAGCTGTTTTAATGGTTTATTCCTACTGTGTTCTTAGGGTCCACACAAGTGGTAAGTGCTGAATAGCCTTAAATTCACAGTCTGGTGTACTGCATTCTGATTTCCATGTGTTGGCAAACCCCTTGTGCTTGCCAAGTGTCAGGAAGATTATTTTGCATGCAAATGAAAATCACTTGTAGAAAAACATACTTAGGCACACAAAGTATTCCAGAGGGAATTAATATGTAGTAGCTTTCTATACTAGTAGACACTACTGTTGTCATGCTCTGGATTCAACATGGTGATTTACTAAGGTACATAAATCCTAATTAATGTTTGGGGTTTTTTTCAGTTGCTTAATTTTTCCAGATAGTGCTATTTTACTTGCTTACCATTTAACATAGCTGTATAATATAAGCAGGATCTGTTTTTAAARGAGAATTCTTTGTAAAATGGGAATGGAAATAAATTTTATTCTGTGAGCTTTATGATCCTTTGCTATGTTTCTATCAATAATCAAATGTTAGAAATGGAATTAGTGTTTTCTGTATTAATACCAAAACTTTAGGAAATCTCTGTAGTTTCAGGTCAGGGATATACAAGTATTTTGTGTACAAAATTATACTTTCAGATGTAAGGAATATTTTTAGCTTCACAGATGCTAAGGGCAAGCATGGTTAAAAAGTTCAGCAAAGTGACTTACAGATGTCTGCAGAACCTTTACACATGACTTCTATTTTTGTATTCAGAGAAAATACTGAAATTAAACTCTGCTCATATTTAGGTAGATGCAGTGTATTAGCACAGTGAACAGTATTTTCTGCATTTTGCTTGCCTGTAGGTGTCTGGACATCTTAAACTAGGATATTAAACAGTCAGTAGTTTGCTGTATGATGATTAATGTAGCCCATAAACTGATATTTTGTAGATTAATTTCAAAATGTCTTGAATATCTTTATTTTTAACAAGTTCAAAAATTATTTTTGCAGCTTACAGTATGAGAAAATGTGGTCCTGGAAAAAAATGTAAATTTAAACTACTGTTATTATTTCTGCGAGTTCTTGATTCATTTTTTGTTTGTGTTTTTTATTATTTTTAGTATAAATTTACTTAATGGACAGACCAGCAATATGGATGATTTGGAAATAAATCCTGAAGTCACTGGTGCTAAAGAAGAAATCCTGTGCGATGATAATTTCATATCTGAGGAAGACAGTGGCATTCCTAAACCACAAGAGAGTGACTCATCATTTCAGAAGAACAACAATACCCTGACTCTATCTGAGGAGCTATCAAGGGACAGATCTGAAAAAGCCTTAAGTGGAGGCCAGACTTCTTTATTTATTCACACTGGTGCTCCTACTGTTTCTAGTGAAAACTTTGTCTTGACTAGAGGATCTGCTGTTAATGGACCAGTTTCACACTCCACCTCAACCAAGACTTCCATTATGAATAAAGGCAGCACGTCAGTAACCACTGGACAGTCTGTAGGTCATCATACAGATTCCTGCTCAGCTTTGACAGTGGTTCATGATCTTCAGCTGCCTRCAAAGAGTACAACACAGACATCAAATCAGCACCAAGTTTTGTTTTTGTTACCTGATGTAGCACATGCTAA
The DNA here is from genome assembly GCA_003342815.1 of Eudromia elegans. Lineage (NCBI taxonomy): Eukaryota > Metazoa > Chordata > Aves > Tinamiformes > Tinamidae > Eudromia > Eudromia elegans. The sequence continues at coordinate 386,984 of PTEX01000126.1, read as the reverse complement.
GAACCTGACTCATTCCATTAAAAATCTACCTACCTCTGCTTCAACTGGTTGTGATTCACCGAAATCAGTAGGAAATAGTGTAGACAGCACTTTAGTAGGCGAAATAGAAGTTTGTGCAGATGATAAAAACTTACTACTAAAAGATGATTGTGTTGACACATTAACAGGCATTTCCTCAGGTACAAGTGGTTTCGGATCAGGATGCGATCCCAGCTGGGATCCTCAGAAAGAGTTTATACAGTTTCTTATGACAAATGAAGAAACCATAGAGAAGTCTCCTGTTCACTGTAAAGTAGGTCTAGAAAAAAAGAGAAAAAGAAAAATGGATGTTAGCAAAATAACACGCTATACTGAAGACTGCTTTAGTGATACCAGTTATATTCCCAGTAAATCAAAGTTGCTAAATGTTGACTTCTTAGAGCAGAATGAGGAGCTACAAATGATAGAACCACAACGATATTCATTGAGTAAAGTAAAGCCTGAATCCACAGATGAAGAGCTGGAAGCTGTTGATGCTATTCAACAGCTTATCTATAGTCCTGCTAGTAACTGTGCAGAAGATACTTCTCCTGTTCACAGTGGCACTTTTCTTTCCAATACTTTAAAAAACAAGTGTGAACAGAATGATTCTGAATCACCATCTACTTTCAGTACTGATGAGCCATCATTTTATCCCTGTACAAAGTGCAATGTGAATTTTAGGGAGAAGAAGCATCTTCATAGGCATATGATGTACCATTTAGATGGGAATAGTCATTTCCGACATCTCAATGTCCCCAGGCCCTATGCATGTAGGGAATGTGGACGGACATTTCGAGATCGTAATTCACTTCTTAAACATATGATAATTCACCAGGAAAGAAGGCAGAAACTGATGGAAGAAATTCGTGAGCTGAAAGAACTTCAGGATGAGGGTAGGAGTGCACGATTACAGTGCCCACAGTGTGTGTTTGGTACCAATTGTCCCAAAACATTTGTGCAGCATGCAAAGACCCATGAAAAAGATAAAAGATATTATTGCTGTGAGGAATGCAATTTCATGGCTGTGACAGAAAGCGAGCTGGAATGCCATCGAGGGATTGCTCACGGAGCAGTAGTCAAATGTTCAATTATTGGTAGTGACATATCCCAGAGGAAAACACAGAAAAAGGCATCCATGAAAGATCCATATTTAGGATCCTCAAAAAAGTGTTCAGCATACATGTGTAAGATGTGTCCGTTTACTACATCAGCTAGAAGCATTTTAAAAAAACACATGGAATATTTGCATCCAACATCGTGCATTGATCCCTTTCGTAGCCATCTTAGATTAGAAAAAAGAAAAGGCAGCATAATTGAAGAATCTTTAGATTTTGGTAGCAGGACGAAGCAGTTGATGAAACAGTCTTCTACTTTTCCAAAGAACTCTGTTTTAAAACAGGATGTGAAAAGATCATTTGGCTCTACTTCACAGTCCAGTAGCTTCACAAAACTTCACAAGAGACCCTACAGGATACAGAAGGCTCGGAAAAGCGTTTCACAGTCATCTGTAAGTGTGCGCAATCTCAATTCTCCAAACAGGACCTGTTTGCTTAGAAATAGCATTGACCAGAAACCTAAATATTTTCGTCAAGCAGCAAAGCAGAAAGCTAGTGTCAAAACAAGCAGTAATTATTTTTATAGAAACAAATATGCAAACTACAGGATGAATAAAAAATCTAGTGACTCTTATCCTTTACACTTAGAAAGGGAAGAGTCCAGCTCTGTCAATTCTTTACATTTATTTTCCTCATCAAGTAGTCCCCATAATAGTTGTTTTGTCATGGATTCAAATAATCTTGATTGCAAAAGGGCAGAAGGCTRTAAAGATTGTAGACATGTAGCTGTAAAAAGAGTGGTTAAAGAATCCAACAGGGAAGGCTCTATTACAGGAGATGATTTGGATTGCTATCCAGATTTTCTGCATAAAATGACTGTTGTTGTTTTACAGAAACTTAACTCTGCTGAAAAAAAAGACAGCTATGAAACGGAGGATGAAAGTTCATGGGATAATGTTGAACTCTGTGATTACACTACACAGTCTGTGGAGGATGAATCTTACAATGATATTAATCAGGAGCATGTAAACCTATTCCCCATATTCAAAGGTAAAATGGAAGATCATGAAGCTGCTGATAAATCGACACTTAGTTATGAGCAGAATGATGGCTTTTATTTTGAGTATTATGAAGATGCTGAGGGTAGTAACTTCCTGCATGATTTGCATGATCCTCAGAATTTAGAAAATGTGGGATCGGCATTGCCAAAGCATAATTCAGTTTTCCATTGGACTGATTTGTCACTTGAAAAGAAGTCTTGCCCATACTGTCCAGCAACATTTGAAACCGGTGTTGGCTTGTCCAATCATGTCCGAGGACATCTTCACAGAGCTGGGTTAAGCTATGAAGCCCGTCATGTTGTTTCACCAGAACAGATAGCAACAAGTGACAAAATGCAGCATTTTAAAAGAACTGGAACAGGAACTCCTGTTAAACGTGTTCGAAAAGGTAAGTGGGGGGTTTTGTTTGCTTTAATTTGGGTATGCAGTGAAGGGGACAAAGGGATTTACTTGTTTTAGCTTGTTGTAAAACCTCTTATCCTTGTGGTTTGCTGCTTTAATGTTAAGCTACGTGTTATTAAATGTCAGAATACTTGAAAAAGATTATTTTCTTTGTAGCAATTGAGAAATCTGAAACTTCCTCTGAGCACACGTGTCAGCTCTGCGGAGGCTGGTTTGATACTAAAATTGGATTGTCTAATCACGTGCGAGGACACCTGAAGAGGCTTGGCAAAACCAAGTGGGACGCACACAAGTCTCCAATCTGTGTTCTGAATGAAATGATGCAAAACGAAGAGAAGTATGAAAAAATCCTAAAGGCTTTGAACAGTCGACGCATTATTCCCAGACCATTTGTTGCTCAGAAACTTGCATCAAATGATGACTTTTTATCTCAGAACGTTATACCTCTTGAAGCATACCATAATGGCCTAAAGACTGAAGATACATCTGTGTCTGCCTCAGAGGAAGAAGGGCTGAGTTTCCTAAATGAATGTGATGAAACAAAAGCAGTACTACGTGATGAAAAAAAAAATCAGTCGCTTACACTGATAGAACTCCTGAAAAATAAAAGGTTGGGAGAAGAAAGGAATCCTGATATTTCTCCTCAAAAGATTCATAATCAAACTGCAAGGAAGAGGTTTGTTCAGAAATGTGTTCTTCCATTAAATGAAGACAGTCCATTGATGTATCAGCCGCAAAAGATGGACTTGACTATGCAGTCAGGTAAGATGTTGTTTGTAGCTGTCTTAATTACATTTGCAAAGGCTCTTTTCATTCATAGAAAGTGGATGAGTGTAGAGTATTCTATTTGAAGATCCTTTCATTTAATTCATGTTTCATTTTCAGATGACACTGACTGCAAGAAGTAGCAGAGCAAACTTTTCTTACATGTTTTTCCTAGAATGAATATTCAGAAGCACCAAGTTCTTTTGCATGGAATGTAGTTCCTATTCTACTTATGGTTGGACATGCAAATTGAAAGGGGGTAGAGAATGAGTCTCAGCAAGGAAAAAACCCCACATCCTACAATAATAATAGGTTGAAGTTCCCATGCATTTGGTAGATGAACATTTCTCAGACATTTGGACTTGTGACCCTGTGTCTGGGCTCTAAGACTACTGGTTTTGTAACTGCTTAATTTAAATCTTTGAGGCTTGTGCAAAGCAGCATTTGCTCAAATTGACAGAACTACTGACACACTTATAGAAGTATAGTACTCCAAAATGATGAATTTCTGTTGACTAATTTTGACACTTTAGACCAACTTACACTTTCAACATACATTAATTTTTGTTTGTTGTAAAATTGTGGCTCCTGTAGGAAACTGATGCTTGCTTTTAGGGCCTGTCCATCCTCTGTGAAGACCTGTGCTAGTTCAAGCTTTGTTTTAATGCAGTTCTTGCCAGCAGGGTTCTAATGCTCAACCCCTGACTGATATGGACAGATATTTTCCCTCCTCTGAGAATTGTGCTAACAAAACAATTCCATAATTAGCTTCCTAGATACTCTGTATTAATAGAGCAGAAATTTGAATGATGTTTTTAACCTACTTCTCTCTAGTCTTGGGCGATTCTTAGAGCATCCTTTTTAGTGTATATCTAGAGCTTGCACTTGTTTCTTGCTTGGACACCACCTTACAATGCTGCAGCATTCTTTAGACTGATAAGCAGGATCTTATTTTTATATACACAACTTTTTGGTTCTGTTAACTTTTCTTGTTATTACTCAGTGCAGGTTAGAAAACTGTAGTACTTAGTACTTTTTCACCTATACTCTGTCTTCCTCTAAATACAAAAAGGCAAATAACAGAAAATCTGATGTCCTCAGAAGTTCTTTTAGGGGACTACTCAAAGTGCGGTAATCCATTCCCTAATAAAGGTGGCTTTCCAAAAGGAGGTGATAGAGGTGGAACGGAATTACACTACGTGTTGTCTTGATGTCTGTGGTTGTCCTTTAAGAGAGGAGATTGTTTAATAGAGGAAGAATATCTCTGACAGGATTAATGATTTGTAAAACAAGGCTGAATGAACAGCTTGCCAAACCTGACACTACTGCTTTCTGTTTAATGTTTCCTATTTCCCGATGAATGTTAGGGAACACCTGTTTGGTTGTGTTGAACAACCGCGTAAAAATAAACATGCTTGCATAATACTAACATTTATGAATGGGGCCCTAGAATTATTTGTGGCTGAGGTAACAGAATTTGACAACTAACACATTGTGCCAGTTGAGTTAGTAAGAAAATCTTTAGCATCATTTTGTAATAGCTTAATTTTACTTAAAAAGGCAAATATTTCTAGTTTGTTTTCTGAAAGTTTTTACCAGCCAAGTGCTCTTCTGTAACTTTCCTGAAAAAACATCATGTCTTTTGTGGGCTGCTGGAGAGTAGAATTCTCTTTCCTGCAAACAGGCTTTCCAGCTGAGTAGCTTTTTTTTTTTTTTTAAATTACTGCTTTTTTAATAAGTAGTGGAGTGACCAATATACTCTGCCTTCCTTAAAAAAAAATTAAAAAAAGGAAAAAATAAGAAAGGAAAAGAGCATTGTGGTAAAGTTCGGCAGGGTTGGAGGAGCTGTAATGGAATCTTTGCTAGGTAAACAAGGAGTTTCGCTGTTTTCTTGTGATAAATACCATATTGCTTTGTTGATCATTTCTTTAGCACAAAGATTTTAGTTTTAAAAAAACCTAACTTTCACTATTGATTGCACATCTAGAGTAATGAACAGAAAATACACTAAACAAAATGTTTTGTTTAACAGCTGTTTAGTGGTATATTTTACCACCTTTTTCTCCAAGCCATTAACAGCAGCCTAATTTAGTTTTGAGCTTTTTAGTCTTATGGGTAAAACACTTAAATTACCACTCTGTCAACTAGACTTTTAAAGTTCTTTTTATTGGGAAAATGGCAAACTTTGAAATTTTTAAGCATAATTATGCTATTCAAATCACAAGATTGTATTTTGGGGTTAGATCTTCATGGTGTGGACATTTGTAGGAACTTGATAGTAGGTATTAAACCAAGAGTAGCCTAAGGGCCCAGGTTGCCCCATTTCTCCTCTTTCCAAATAACATGGTTTGGCTTAAAGCACTAAGTAAAAAAAACTAATGATGGTTAACCTGGATCCTTCTAATATACTAAACAATTGCATCAATGCAGTGAATATATTTTAAACCATCTTTATTACAGAAAACTTTTTACAACGCTTTGAGAATTTCATTTTTTGAAGAGAGAACTGGATTATAGTTTTCTTTTGAATGATAGGTATGCCTGTGAAGCTTAGAACGTGTGTGCATTGCAATACGACGTTTACAAGTGCTGTTAGCCTGTCCAACCACTTACGCGCTTATGCACGAAAGAAGAGTGCTGGACTTTTGACTGGGACAGGTATGTTTTGTTACAGATGTAAAAGCAAGTCTGTCTATGATGCATTTTCCTCATCAGACTGGACAAAAGCATATGTTAATTCAAAATAATTTTGAAGCCTTTCGCTGGTAAAACAGAATTTCTATTTGCCATAGAACTTCAGCAACTTGTAAACAAGGTATGTTGCTGTTGTCCACTCTCATGTCTTATTTTCATTCTTAACGATTTGGTTTGGATCCAATACTTAAGGTATGTAAGCAAAACAGATGTTCACTTCAATTCATTCTCCCACCATATCACAATTTTCAAAATGGCTGGTTGGCCTTTTCACACATTGTTTTAGAAGTATCTTAAATATATAAATTTTAAAAAGCTTAAATTTTTACAAGTCATATGTTATTACTAAGAATAGTTAAAATATGAGAAGCKACTAATTTTACAATATATGCCTCTCTAACAACACATTAAGTATGTAGTTGATTTAATTTTTTATTTTGGCTCACAAATCAAAAACTACCCAATCTGACAAGGAGTGAATGTAGTACAACACTTGAGACTGCTATTATTTTTTTAATTCAAATTAATTTCATGCTGCGGTTCCTCTAATAGTTTATATTGTGATGGCAGGCTAGTTTCTAGAGACCTGCAGTTTGCTTGCTTGTAGGCAAATTCCTGAGATCAGTGGATCTTTATATGATCAACAGCAGGCTAGGGAGTGGAGCTGGAATATGGTAGAAAATAGGAGATAGGAAGTTTAGAATATTAATTATTTAAGGCCCACCATGAGTTTTCTGGGTTGCCGTTTCTCCCCTCTCAGCAGCCAGTGCAGACACTTAGGTCAGATCGTGCAGTTTACGAAAGCATTATATACTTTTGTATGTAGATGTAATTCATTATGCTAAGAACAACAAACGGACTGAATTTCAGTTACAGATTGGGATGATGGGTGGCAGGTCTTACATTACACTGTGTTAATGCTGTAGCAGAGGAGACTTTGACGTTGGCAGATGCGATGTATGCACCGTGCAGGAGAATACACTTAGTGATTCTGCAAGTGGCACATTGGAGAATAATGATAATTACATGGAGGACAGGGGCACTGTGGCAACAATGTTGGATACACAAAGAGATGGGGTCCTGGACCAAGCTCTTTGTCCCTCAGCTTCCTTTTTGCTAAATATGAAAAGTTAAGATCACTTGTAAGATGTTCTGAGATTTTTATTATTATTATACATATATTTTTCTTAAGAAATATGTTTTGTTGATTGAGTAGTAGCCTACTCATCAGAACAGTTGGCTTTTCTGTGTTTTTCTCGTTAAGGGATTTTAAAAAGAGAACTCCTGAGTTCTGTGTCATTTGGACCTGGAAGGCATATAATAGATTATGCCATACAGATAAAGGTGTTTCATTGAAACCAGTGACTTAAATMAAGACTTAAATTCTAGCTATAATATTATGCAATTGGTGTATATTAATTAGTATTAATTTAGCTATTGCTATTAATTTTGCAAAGTTTGTAAACTTTGTGAACTTTGCTATTTGTTGACTTTTCATTTGAGAAACCTCAATGTAAAGATTGGTAAACCGGAAAATATGCTATTTAATATTGATTTTACTTGATGTTCCATTATAGTGTATTTTTTTAAGAGAATGATTTTTTAATGTAAGATTTTATTAGCACACAGCGGTTTCAGACTTCGCTATGAGTGTTGCTCATGAGTTCCCTACTTTTCTTACAAAAAAGAAAAGTTGCATTTGAAAGCAACGTTGACATGTCCTCAGTTTGTGTTCAGGTTTGAAGCTGCATGAGGACAATGAGAATATGTTTTCACTTTTTTTTTTTTCCTGAAGCAAACATAGTTACCATAAAGAAATTATGTTTTTGGATACTTGTTCCACTTCTGGTTGAAATTAATTTTATGCAAACATGAGTGCCATCGTTCTTATATGATACAACAGTTGTTAGGGGAAACTATCTAGGCTTTACTGTTTAATAAAAGAAATAGAGTAATCTATTCAAGTYGCCGAAGCGGAAGTGGAAGCTTTCCCTGGGCTATGTTAGCTTACAGACTCATCTTCTGCTCAGTTTTTCACGGCTTTGTCTGCATATGTTGTCACTGTTGACTGTCATTACGCTGCTTTCCTAGCAGATGCCATGCCTCCTCAGAATCTGTAGTTTTATCACATTCAGTCAAATCTTATCCTAGTTTCTCAGAATGGAATTTGACATTTGTAGCTGCATAGTAGAAGTAGCTAAGCATAAAAGTCAATTTGGGAAGGGACTTGAAAAAAAAATCAGAAGTAGAACTTTGTAGGCTGTTGACTGTGGAAGCCTAGTGTGTGTTATATGTAACTTCTGAATACAGTTATCCAGTAAAGATCTGCATAGCAGGTGCCTAACTAGAAACGCTTGCATAATTACATGATTTTGTATTAGCAATTGCATGACTGCCTTTAACATTGCAGTTAGTTAAATTTTTGTGCAAAACCATCCAGTTTTGAACAAAGTAATGATTTAATCACTTATCTTGAATAGATACTGTTTTCTTTTATGACCCATTTAGGTAAATAGCATTTGTGTTTCTTGAAGCATGTCTGGATTTACTTCTGGTGATTTTTAAAATAGGAGACAGATCTATGCAGAATGTTCAAAATGCTTCTTCTTCTGCTTGATACAGTTGTATCCAAAACTTCCTTCTCTTTCTACTCTCTTGAGTTTCCTCTGTTGCCCTCAGGTCTCCTAAATCTTTCTTGCACCTTGTTTTTTTGATGATTTGTKGATTTTTCTTTTCATGTGCTCAGTCTCTTTTACCAGCTGTCATTCTCTGGGAATGATCACTTTTGTGTTCCTTTGTCTCTGCTTCTCTTAATGGAGACTTAAGTTGGGGGGAGAAGAGTTTAATACAGAGCAAGGAGTCTGACCTTTGAGCCAGCAGCACAGTCAGTTAATAACTCATGTGGCTACTACACTTCCTAGTAACTTCTGCTCTTATATTATCCAACTTGTAACCTCTGAGAGTTTTTTGTGGAAACAGGTAGCTAAAGAAAATAATATGAAATCCACTGGCTTTGCATGTCTTCGTTCTGTGCTGTTACAGTCAAAAATGATCAACCAGCACAGTGAACTAAGTAATATCCCATACAATTTCTGCGGGAGCAAATTGCTATTACTCCAAATAAGGAGAGATAGATAATGATTTAATTTGATAAATTAGTAAATAATGAGTTATCTTTCTTACATAGTTAACTTTGACTTTTAGATTGGCAGTATTTTTAAATGGCTAATTAGACCCCATTTATATAAGCAATTATTCAACTTATACATTATGATTACATACACTATGCCTATATTTTTTTCTCTGGCAAAAGTAATGAAGTCCTAATAAGGAGACTCAGCTTCTGTGTTCTGAAGTTAAAGGTGTTCCCTTTGTGGGGATGTTGAGAAGCAGGACTTGAAAATTAGCATGGATGCATATTAGTTTTGAAGCTCAGACCAAGTGTCATAGAATGAAGGATCATTAATTGTGATTTTTATCTAATTCATGTTGTCCTGGACACACTCATTTTCAGCCTCCTATTTCCATCTTCTTGTAGTTCTTCTTTCTAAACTGTCACTCAGTAAAGCTTTCTATTTTTTTATATATATATATATATATGTATATATATATATGTGTGTGTGTGTAATTTTTTACCTAGTGCATTTTCTATTAAGCAGTATGCAGTAAAATTGAGCTGGACTTTGTCAAAGAGATCTCTCCAAAGTGTGATCGTCTTTTGTGACTTAAATGGGTTGTTTCTCTCTGCTGTGCTGCACCACACGCTTTTGATGGAGTGATGTGTGACCAGCTCTTCCTAAAAGCTTCCGGAAGCAGCAGCTTTCCGAGAGCACATGGCCAAGCTTGAAGGAAGGAGGCCTTTTTCAGAGGGAATTGGGCCTGCACGCAGAATGGAGGAGGATAGTTTGGAAAACTGTAATAGCTACAAAGTAGATGAAATGGTAGGTAGCACATACCAGGTTTCCTGCCTTTTTCTGGCAGTTTGATGCAGTTGTGGTCTGAATTTTTCCAGGTAGTTTTCTAGCACCAAGTCATCTTGGTCTCTTCCTGAAAGTGCTGACTACACACTTCCTGCCGAGGTTATGCTTTGATTCTAGTAAATGCAGTGCAAGAACAGAAACAGTTTGGGACACTGTCTGTAGGGGAGGCGATGGTGTGTTTTCTTTGRTGCTCTCAGTTCATCGTAAGCACCATTTCAGTAGAGTACTTAAAGYGTGTGTATGTGGCTACATTTGAATTTGTTTTTCTGGACAGACAAAAATGAAATCAATGTGACAGTGATGGCGTGTCTTGAACTGGTCTTGAAATGATAATTTTCAGTCAGACTTTTTCTCCACATTTCTGTTTTAGTGGAATGACTTCAAAATGTATTTGTGTTACTTTGTGCCTCCTAAAATGTAATGAAATGTATTCTAAAATGTAAAGAAATGTGTTTAATAGGTCAAAAGACAAAGGGGAAGAAAAAAATCCGTTGCAGAATGCAAGATTATTATTATGTTTTTATTTGCTGTAACTGCTTCTTGCAAGGCTAGTATGCAACTTCAAATCCTAGATAAGTTACTGTATAAATTCATCAGATGATCTCAATTTCTTTCTTGATGTCTTTAACTGTAATATTTTTGTTTTGTTGTTTTTTAATGTTTCTATCTAGAGCCTATGTCTTACATGACCCCGAGAAGATCCCCATGCTTTTTTTTGKTTTTCACTTTCTTGGAAAAGGTGCCTTAGAGGGAAGTAGAAGCTGCTACTTGTGGTGTGTTAGGGCAGTTTCTGCTGATTTTTGTTGCTGTTCACTTGATTACACAACAGTTGAGGATTTTCTTTTCCTGGAAGTTTATGCAAACATTGAAAACTACTGGGATTCAAGAACTCACATTACAGAAGACCAATTTAGGACTAAGGGAGAGACTGTCTGAAGTACTTGATGTTTGTGAGTCGGCTCAAATTTCTTGATGAGAATGAATGTTTTAGATTTGCCAACATGGAGGAAAATGAGCTATTTTAAGTTTCAGGTACTTATGGACTTCTCTCACTGGAGCCTGCTCCTTACTGCTTTTTTTTACTCATTTGTCTGATACCAGCTAACTGGCAGTGAATGCAAGTCACAGATGCATTTGGATTTTTAAAAGACAGTTGCTGCTTCTAACCGTTTTGTTCTGCAAAATCTGTAAAGGCAAAGCTTTTCCTGTAGTAATTGCTTGAGGTACCTCACGTGAAAACAGTCTTCAGAGAAGTGGTATCTAGTTTTCATCTCATTTGTTCTCATCTTTCCAAAGGCTGTTCACATTCCTAACAATGCTGTTACTGATAATTGCAGTAGATTTAAGGTTTCTTGTACCACATTGAATGGTAGTTCATGAAGTCTGAAAGAGTAGGGCTTTTTCTTCCTGGTTATGGGGAAATTATGCTTTTGATAGAGGCATAAAGTAGAAGAAATTCCAGACAAGTTACCTAAATCACTTTCTCAGAGATTATCTTGGCCTTTTTTTCTCTTTTGGTTATTTTCATTATAAATACTTTTTTTTTTTTAATACTGTCAGTTAAAAACATAGAGTCTCGTCTTCCTAGTAGTGGACATCCTGCAGTGCCTGGGTAGAGCTATGTAGCTTGGTATCTGCATTCTGAATTTAGTTCTCTTGTTCCTTCAGGCTTCACGTTTTCTACCAACTTGTATTCTTTCTGAATACTATAGGAATCTTTGAACCTGAGGACATAATTGAGAAAGCTGGGGAATATGTCAGTTTGTCTGCTGATTAATAACCATATATGAGATGTTTGCCTGAAGAAAAGTGAAAGATGTAGTCCAGCCCATTTATTTATTTTTCTGCTCTGTATGCTTTTCTTCAGCTGATGTGCTGTACTTTGGGTATGAAGAAGTTTACTTTTTTCTATTACTCGAGTCAAACTTTAGACAAGTAGAACCCCAGTGAAAACTTTGAATCTTCCTGCTAAGACATTTCAGTAATKTGGCATATGCCTTTTTGTATTGGGAATAACACTTGTTACTGTCATTTGGATTGCTACATAATTCTCATGTCAGTGTCTTGAGTTTAGGAAAAGATTATAGATAGATGCTCCTCCCTCTCCAAATAGTCCCAAATTTCTGTTTTTTTTTTCTTGAGCTTTATCATCATAACAATGTTAACTCAGTCTAATCCCCTCCTCCCTCAAMTTTAGCAGTTTCCTAGAGTCTTCAGATTTTCTTAGACTCCTACTTCAGCTGTTTGTGGGAGATACAGACCTTTTTAATGCTGATTGTACCCACTTGCTATGTATTTCTTGTTCACCCATGTTATTTTCATATAGAGTGTTGTGTTAAACTGAATTAGTAAACAAGTCACCTTGCTGTGCCTTCTGGTTGTCCCAATATCTGTGCCTACAGCAAAGGCTTGTTGCTTATTTTTCATAATATACTATAGAATTTAGAGGAGAATGAGGTGAGAACTTCATCCAAGATCCTTAATATAAAAACAGGGCCAAGTTTTGTTTTATGTTGAAAATAAATGACATTTACTATTCAAGATAGAAATTCTTTATATTGGCTAAAAACTTCACCTCTGTGCAATTGAGTAATCTGGCTAAACATGTGTGGTTATATGCTGCTTGAATTACAAAACAAATTTGAAGATTATCAKAACACATTAAGGATGAAAGGGAATTTCAGGTGGTGCTTTATTTCTGAATAATTCCCCAGTGAGTTAGTAGGTGCTTGCCAATGCGAAGACAGTAATTYAATGCTTAGTGTCAATTATCTAGTATTTTAAAGAGCGAACGTTGCACTAAACTAAGAAATAGCTTAACATGCTTTACTAGTACATTTCTTAGCACACACTGTAATTATTTGGGATTTATCTTATAACTGAACATAGAATAAGCAGGTAGAAGTCTTTTCACCAGTGCCAGAAGGGACACTTGCTGAATATCTCTGTTTGGTCTAAGACCGATTTAAATGTCGCTTTCACAAATGGAAATTTCTGTCTTCCTAGCTTTAGACTGTAAGCAAAAGAAGTCAAGGTCAAGATCTGGAAGCAAGAAAAAAATGCTGCCATTACCTCATAGTGCTGATGAAGTTTACATACTCAGATGCAGGTACTTACAGCTACTTTGAGTGAAAGAGCATGTTTTTAAGAGCCTTGATAATTATAACCATAAGAATATTTATATCTTGTAAATGCATGTGTAATAAAAGTGAAAGACTGGGTGCAATTTAAGGGCTTATTTCCCTTAATTTGAGCAAGAAGACTTGAATTGATCATACTTAATTACTAGGTTACCAACTCTTGYTGCTCTTGCTAAAATCATTTTTGAGTCTCCCTCACTTCCCCTACCTCCAAAACGTTGAAGAGGTAAAGATTATCTCTAGCGTTATAGATGTAAGAGGGAAGCATGGAGGTATAAACTTTAATTATTCTTTATGTTAAAAAATATAGATAGATATACACAGACATATGTATACATGTGCTCATATTACAAATGAAATCAGTTAGTAAGGCTTTTTGGTTGAAATGTGAGGAGTAAGCTTAAAAGTTTTCTGCAGAAAGTACTTATTGTCCTGGTTCAACCATTGTTCAGTAGTGCTAAATGTATCTTTTTGGAATAATCTTAATATTTGCCCAGGTTTTGTGGTCTGGTCTTTCGAGGACCTTTGTCTGTTCAAGAAGACTGGATAAAGCACTTGCAGCGACACATTGTCAACGCAAATCTTCCACGGACTGGAGCTGGCATGGTTGAAGTCACGTCACTACTCAAAAAGCCTGCTTCCATTACTGAAACTTCATTTTCTTTACTGATGGCAGAAGCAGCGTCATAGAACAAGAAAACATTTTAAATTTGAATTGGATGTAAATTTGAAATACTTYGTCATTTTTTAATAAATTGCTACGCTAAATTATGTTTATAAATCATAAAGGAAAAATACAGTGGATTACAGCAACATCAAAAATTGAATACTTAACAGTTACAGTAAGTAGTCTTTATATTTTATATAGGGTGGAAGATGTGTTTTTAAGGTTTCTTATGTTTTTGTCAGTTACCGTGTTCACTATCAATACAAGAACATTACATGTATGGCAGCCATTTTTAAATTGTTGCACATGGGTACTTAATGACAGATTTTAATAAAGTTTAAAAAAAGAAACCACGTTCTCTGCAGTGTTACCCGAATCAAGGCTCTGTTTATTCCAAAAAGAATTACATAGTAAAATAAGATATTATTATATTTTGTTTGTATGTATGTAGTGTTTTGTATAAAACCAAGAACTGCTAATACAATTTACTCAACTTAGGGCATTAAATATCATATACTTCATAGTTCAAGAGACTGTTTCATTCAAATAGGGCAATTAATACTATTCTATCTAGGTGTGTAAGTGGGGTTTTTTTTGTTTTTTAATCACATGAGGCTTTTTGTACTAAAAAAAGTGGAGGGAAACTTGTTTAAACAAATTTCTAAGAGAAAAATATGTACATAATACTGGAAATTTGTGGTAAGGAAATATTCTTTACTTCAGTTGCATTTCTCACTGACAATAAAGTGGTGCATCCATGCTACCTCCTACTTGTCAACAAAGATGGTATTTACCCTTATTTTTTTGTATCATAATAGATTCAAATCCAACTTTCTTTATTATAAAGCATCTTTTTGTTAAGAAGTTTTTTCTTTATTATTATTTACTTAAATCTGACTTGCTTACAGAAGTTTGCCTCTACTATTTTATTTAACACTGTAGAAATGTACTAATAAGCATTGCTCACTACACGGTTTAGAGTAGTCTTTTCATTTATAATTCTGTTAAAAGATTGATCATTTTAGAGAATTCAAACACAGATTGAGATGTTTCTACATATGAAGAGAATGTTTACAACTTTAGAGCTTGTTTTGGATGTGATTATATGTATGAAAACTGTAACACTATGCTCATGCTAAGGACCTACTTACAGAATTACTGAAATAAATGTGCTGTGAGGATGGAAATATGGTGCAGGTGTCTTGGTCATGATAAATTGTGTTTGTTCACTTAAGCTGTCTTCAGAACATGATTTTTTGTTTGAATCATAAATCGGATTCCTCTGCAAATCAATTTTGTATGCAAGTAACATTTCCTTTTACTCATATAGGGTAATTAATACTGTAGTTAAGCCAAGGATATGCATTGATATTTTCTTTATATGTAAATAAAGTTAAAAGCAGTTAAACAAGAGGAGTATTTTGGTAGAGTATATACATACCTCACTGCCAGTGAAATTGCTTTCCTATGGTATATCTCCTTACCAGAAAAAAAATCTCTAAATAAAAAGGTTTAAAGAAAATCTAAATGTCTATAATGTGAAGCATTTATTTGCATTGTGTGAATTAAGTTTGTAAAATTGATTTGTCTTGCTTGAGATTAGAATCATCTCATGATCTTAAAAATATTTACCTGCAATAAACTGACTTGTTCACAGATGCATTATATTTGATTGAAAAACGTGACTAAATGTCTGCCTTCCTGTATGTGTACAGCTGAGAGTTAATGCATAGGACTTGCTAACCTACTGCGCAGGTGAGCTCCAGTAGTTACATGACAGCCTTGAGAAAGGGGCATCCTGTCACTACCAAGATCTTTAGTGCTACGAGGAGGTTTACGGGTATTGAGCTTTGTTGTCAAATTATATCCTTCTTGAATGCATAATACATGTCAGTATAGTTAAGGGCTAGGAAAAAAAATGGCTTTAGAAATATGAAGGGTGTTGCGGTGTATTGCAGACAATGTATGAGCAACTGAACTTCTGGATTGTTTGGTGATTGAGCGATTCTGTATGTTACCAGSATATTGAAAGCAATATGTTGGAATGGATGGAAAATAGAGGGAAGTGGTCAGATCCTCTTGAGGGTTTTTTAGTACTTTAATGCTTATTTATCTTCTCACAAAGGGTACTTGTGAGAGCACCATGTTCTGTGGCTGGTTAAGAGATGAAAAATTCAATTAAGTGCAAGTGAGACGCATGCATAGAAGCCATATCATGTAGAGTTTAGCAGCAAAGTTGACTAGATTTGTGATAATAAATTCAGTGAGGTTTTATTTAATCCACTAAACCCAAGTAGTAAAGTGTAATAAAGTAGTTTACTACTACTACCCAAGTAGTAAAGTCTGAAGAGCATGAAGCTCTAATCCTGTTTATAACTCCCGAACAAGAATTGCCAATAAGGATCCACTGTTGATAATCTAAAATATATTTAAAATATATATTTATTCAATACTTGTAAGTTTTCTTTAGCCTATAATGTTTTTTAACTCCTCACATGGGGACTTTTTTTTTTCCTTGGTTCCTGTTGCTTGGGAATATAGGCCTTCTCTTAGTACATACTGCTAGATATAAAACTAGTGGCAATGGAGAGTCTAAATCTGGTAGAACAAGCAATCAGTTCCATCACTCTGTGTTGATTTTGTGCTATACTTAAATGTTAGAACTAGTGGCTTGGTTTTTTTGAGGAATCTTTTATTCGCTGCAGGTACTGGATGGGCTCAGTTATGCTGAGGAGCTGGACGGTTGCACATACAAACACTTGTTCATTCTAGCTATTGTTTTGGGTTAAAAAGAGCAGGGACGTCATGTTTAGTGTCTTTTCTGTCTTTTCTTTTTTAGCGTTTTTTCTGTTAGTGAGTTTGTGATTTTTGTTCTGTTTTCCCTTCACAATCTTCTGTACTGCTAGCGTTGCGTTTTGGCTGTCTGCCCTGGTTCCTGGTGAAGCTCTGGTAAGTAGCTGCCTCTGGAAAATTATGGAGGGATTTGGGGGATTTTTAGACAAGCTTGGGGAAGTAWAGAAGTTCAACGCCTGTGTATTGTAAGAAGAGTGTATCTTCTAAGTCATTGCTATTCTTGAAGAGTTTTTTTTAAAACTAAGAGCTCTATGCATTTCTTGGAGAGATTTCTGCAGAACCTTTGAAATTTGAAAAGCAATTTGGAATTAGCTTTGATCATTGCTGCTGCATGATGTAATGTGTTCAGACTGCAAGCATGGAAAGCTAGAGGCCGAGGCAAGCAGATCATGAGTGTCCCTGGGCTTTTATTCTTTGTTTCAGTGTGACTGTGTGGATGCATTAGGTGAGCTGTACCCACAAACGCACTATGTGCTGCTCTRTCTGCAGCTCCTGCTCAGGACTCGCCTCAGCCTGACGGAGGTGCTAGGAAGTAGTAAGTGACTGTGATTGGAGCAGATGTAAAGGTGACTGCATTAGCCTGGTTTCTATATGAGCTGCTGTGGCAGAAATAGCTGTTGAGGAGAGGGAACAAGCATCTTTCCTTGCCAAAGCTGGGGAGTTTTAGCAGATAGTTTTTATGTCTTGGGGTGTAAAATGGTTAAGCCATTTGCTTAACAGAAGCCCTGTCATTTCAGCAACGCTCAGGAAAATCACCCAGGCCTGTGAGGTAAGTGCATTGTAGGAGGAACGTGGCTTGGGGATGAGGTAGAAACGTGTTCCGTGGTTTAGAAGTTCACGAGGCTGAAACACTGATCGGTTCCTGGGAAGCCGTGAGCCACGGAACCACTTCTGAGACACTTTCTCCTCTAGATCATCCTGCACTTCAGCAGTGCCTTAAAGGTAAATTAAATGTAGATGATTCTGAAAACCTGCAGAAGTTGGAGACCCTGCTGGCTGAACAAGCATGGGAAGGTAACAGTAAATAACAAGTATTTACTTTGAACTAAATCACAAGGGCTGTGAAAGAAACCTCTTTAATTGAGGGCTATAGTTAACTGTTTTTTTGGGTTTTTTTTTATCCCAGTAGTTAATGATTTGATTATGTAAGAATCAAGTTCATATTATCAAAATCAATTTATAAAGTTTTATCTTTGTTTTAAAACGTTATGTTCTTAGGGTAGTATTTGTTAAAAGAGGGGTACTCTGATGCAGCACACTTTGGCATTGCCTGCGACACAGATAGTGATTTCAGTGTAATGGAGCTTTTTGGCCATAGTRCCTCTGTGGAATCTCTTGCAATTACGTGTTTCTTTTTAACCCCACAGGCTTCCTGGCGTTTCCCCTTTGTTGCAAGGTTAGTGGCAGAGCAGATGAAGCACTTCCAAGTGGGAACTGTTTCCCAATAGAGTTGAAAGGCAGAGAGAAGGCCTTGCTGGCTGTGCCCTTCTGAAAAACTGGACAAACGAGGTAGGGAAGCGCTATGTGTGTTCCCAGAAGGAAGGGAGGTGGTTGAGGAAAGACTGTAGAGGCAAAGGCCCAGTCTCTGAAGCTCCAGCTCTCATTTGACAACAGTAGTGTAATCTACAGATATTTTCCTTCATTTTTGCTCGACACAATTTAGATTTGCTGCTTGTTCTGATTAGAAACTGTTGCTGTCCTGCAGAGTCCTGATTTCCCAGGATTTCTTCCTGCAGCACTGGTTTGCTCCCTGGCTCCTGGGTGCGTTTGGTTCCTGAGTCCTCTTTGTTTTGCTGCGTTTCCAGCTGTACCGCAGAAAGATTCCTCACCTGTACCAGCGCTGTTCATAGCGTAACAGCAAAAGGAGTCAATCAGTCAAATTTAGCATAAAATAAAAGTTGCAAGGGCCAGAGTTTTTTGGTCTTGTGAGGCTTGATACTTTGGCCTTATTGCTTCTTATCTCTAGTTAYGCTATAGTTTGATAACCTTGTGTTTATAGAAAAAAAAAGGGGGGGGGGAGAGGCAAAACAAAATTTCCCTGCAGTTTTTGCCCTGTGTTCTATTATTGCAGTTTGAAAATGTTGCATTCTTTTAGCCAAGTTGCAGACATTTTATAAACCGTTGTGGTGCTGGAGTGCATCAAGTAGATGGATCTTGTGGTTGGAGAAGTTTGTGTCTGTGACTCAGGTGTGTCTTGTCTGGTTTTGAGTACAGCCTGGCCTACTGCATGGGCTGGAGGGGTCAGTGCAGGGTGTCACTGGTGAACGTGCAAGACAGGGACATTATTTGATTAAAATGGAAAGGGAATAAAGGTGTGCCTTGAGGAATGCCCTCTCTAGGTATGAGTTACAAAACCCTGAAGGAGCTGCCACATGCAGGCTTGGCAAGCTCCTCTAATGCAGTGAACCAAATAGATTCTTGTTTCCCATGAGAGCTGGAGGCCTCAGGAGTGTAACTGCAGCTGCTGGTGCAGGGAGAGGCGAGGGAAGGGAGGAGGGAAGCCAGCCCCACCCCGGCATTGCCCATGGTGCTGCAGGGCTTCACATTCTGCATTTCCGGTAAAAGATATCCCAACTTGGAAAACCTGGTGCTTGCGTATTAGATGGGTGGTAACACCTCATATAGAGTGCTCTCTTTTTCTGGATCTTTAAACCAGAGCAGATGCAAATCATGGTTCTGTTAAACTCATCCTAGTAGAGCTGCAGTCCTTGCTCTGACCGCCGGAGCTCCGAGTCCTGTTGTGCTCCCTGAGACAGCTTTGCACGAGTGAAGCAGAACGTAACCAAGCTGGTTAACCTGCATTGTAACCAGATAGGGGATTACCTGTCATCCAAGTAAAAATCCTACTGTACTGACAGGAAATAATTATTTCATCTATGTCTTCCATGGGGGGGRAAAAAATAAGTCTGAAAGCATGAGAAAATCAGACTTACTTGAACAGAGAGGCAGGAAAAGAAACCAAAGAACTGCAAAGAGGAGGAGACTGTATAAGCCTGGGGGTGAAGCCTGTGCCCTGACATCCAGCTCATGGCAGCGTTTCTTCTGCCTCCACCTGGAAGGGGAGTGTGTTCGTGTCCAGCCCATTGGCAGAGAGGAGTTTAGGGCAGGGGCTTTTCTTGTTTGAATATTTCTGGAATAAATTCAACTCCACACCACCTAAGAAACAGGCAGTGGTAGGGAGGAAGGATACTCAGTCCAATCTCTTGTGCTGGTCATCAACTGTATCCATTCCCTTTGCCATCTGATGGGCTTTTTGTGTCCTTTTATCAAAGTGCTGCCTGTAAATCAGTAGATGTTCAGTTTTGACATGAGCAAGTGAGCTGCTATCCCCCCCATGTGGTCTGGTCACAGATTTGATGCCAAAATCTTAACTTTCCAGGTTTTGTTCTTGAAAGGATTACTATTCATTGCCTCAGAAAATCTCCTGTCTCTCTTGCATCTACAGATTCATGAAATTTTCTTCTAATCAAAATGTCTCTTGCTACTGAAGCTGCTCATGTCTGTCTTAGCTGATCTGAGCTTGCTGCTAAAGCAAGACCGCCTAACCCAGAGCATAAATGTTCTTCTCAGACCTGAAACCTGGTTATTTGCCCCCAGGGATGGTCCTTGTATATTTTTTGGGCTGCCACTCTGACTTGTTTCAGTTATCTTTGCTCCTGTCTTGCCTTGTTTTCTCTCTCCTGTTTTCGTTGCTGTCCACATTCTTCTCCCTTTGGTGTCTTGCTTAATCTGTATGACTTCATTTTATCACTGATTGCTACTGAAGTAGTTTTTACCTTCTGAGGGCTCCCCAAACTTTATGGGAGAGGTGTAGGCAATAGCACACTGCTTAGTACTCCAAAAGACACCTCTAATGGTCTGTTCTATAGGGGAGACGCTGGCTGTCTTTCAATAAGTGGCAGGTGTGAAAGGAGAACCAGGAGTTTCTTATTAGGGTTTTTGAATAATTTGTCTGAAAAAGTAACTGGTTGGGTCCTTTGAGCAAATGGAGAGAGTTTTCTATTACAAAATGATAAAAACACTGAAGATAATCTCAGTACATGTAAATAGTGAATCCAATAGATTTCATGCAATTCTTATGAAGCTAAAGTGTGATTTCAGATTTTCATCTGGAAATGTGCCAAGGATTTTTAAATCTCTCTTGCTGTAACATGTTGTGCAGTGGGTTATAGATCTTACATGATGGCACAAAATACATTTTCTTCATGTTACCTTAGAAATTGAAAGTAGCAGGCGTGTTACAGGGGAGGGATTGTTTTGCCTGTGCACTAGATTTATCTGACACATGCTACTGTGGCAGATATATCTACAATAGGAGAAAAAAACCCTCTCAGGTGAAGCAGTGATGTGCTCACCCTGTCATCCTGCAGGTTTTGGAGGTCCTCGCTCCTGTGACAGACTGAAAATGTCAGTCATGGCTACCCGGGAGCTTAACTGTTCTGCTGCTTATAGAGAGAGGAGGGAATGGGCAGCGAGACCTCGGCATCTCTRCCGAGCCTGGTTTTGAATGTAGGCGCTTTCTTTCAGATTTCTATTTCTGCAGAATTTGACCTAGGTAACCAATCCGTTCTCATGTTACTGTTATTACTGTGCACAGAGAACTTTGATCTTTTGAGTATCAAAATCAAAATCGAGCAGTTACTGAGTTACTGAAAGTTAGCCCAGATTTATGGAAAGCTTCAGCTGCCTCGTGCTGCAGCTCCGGCGAGCTGCGGCATGCGCTGCCTGCAGCCCACGTGAAGGGTCACGGCTGGCTCGGCGCGCTCGTTGGTCGGCCTGAGTAGTAGATGCCCTTCCTGCACGCGCTCTCCCTGYGTACCCTTCCCGCTCGCCCTAGCGAAGTGCTGGCTAGTGTAGGGTTTAACAAAAGAAAGGGTTCTCGTGAGAAGCCCCTGTTTATTCTAGAGTGCCCTGTGGAACGGGGCTTTGGTACCTGCTCTGTCAGCACGGATCTCGCTGCTTCCCCTCCTGGGTGCTCTGCATCCACGGGCTGGTGGCGTTGACCTCCGCGTCGTACCTGGGAACGAAGCCAAAGGAGAGGAGCAGCCACATGTCCCCGTGCGCGCGGGTGCTCTGCCTCACTCAGGAAACGAGCTTCTTACTCAGGAGGGGTTAGTGCTGAAGCGGAAGATGCAGACAGACCTGGCAGAGCTGCCCCTTCCCTGCCCCCTCCCCAGCTTCGAGCGCCGAGCACCTCGAGGTCAGGAAGTGCCAGGGTGGCAGAGAGGGATTGGGACTGTGCCCAAAGAAACGGTCAGGAATGATCACACGAGTCATCGGGAGGGGGTGACGTGCACCTCACTGAAGATACCCTGGTAAGGTGAGGTGTGAAGAACGAGAAGAAAAAATACATTTTTGAAAAACAGSAGCAGCTGACCTCTTCCTTCATGGAAAAACACATTAGTATTTAAAGATGATGTGGTAGGTAAGCAAATAGCCTATGTAATAGCTTCTGTGTACTTTAGGAGGCCTTAACAGGTATAGCTGCAGTTTCTAAAAAGGAACATACACCTGCTTTTGTTCCATGGAACAGGAGGCTATTGATGTTGCAAAATGTGAAATACAAGAATAAAAAGGCGAGAGTTATCTCATTAGAGTATTTTCATTACAATTCTGCAAAATACAGTAATTTCTCATAAAGCAGGAGGGATAGAGAGCAGYGGGAGCATCCGTGCAGTGCAGTGAGGCTAGTAATTAGAATGTAGCCAGACGAAGCCACAAGGGGGGATGTAATAAAAGGAAGCTTTAATGTGATTTAAATACCGTGACGGAGTTGCATTCAGTGACAGCCTGGTCACCAAGTGCGGTGCGACATCATCCTCTATAGAGATGTAGCCCTGCGAAAGGCTCCTGCATCCGCCATCTGGCTCCGGCTCCGGCAGCCCGGCTCTGCAAATGACACGTGGCCCTGCGGGACCTGCGAAACTTGCCTAAACGTGGGCACATCCATCACCCCTTCATAACAAAAGCTCGAGGATGGCACCGGTTTTGCGTCGTGTGGGAGTATGTCGCTTGAGAAAGATTGCACCCAAGGTATCGTGCATTTCAGACCCAAACCTGCAAACCTGTGGGAGCTTTTGTTGTTTGCGAGTGCCACGGGTGAGGGGTTTGYTGCATCATGTGGGTTATGGGGAAGCAGTGCACGCTTATGCAGGAGGGCTAGTAAAGATATATACATCCTGATTTGAAGAGCCTGGTGAGGGCAAGGCCGTGCAAGTCAAACTCAAATATATATATATGTGTGTGTGTGTGTGTGTATGTGTGTATATATATATATATATAAGCCATTTGGCAGAGTTGTTCTGCTTTTAAAGTCTCTTAAAAGGCCCTGTTTTCCCCACTGTCTGTATCTTAACTCTGGCTTTGGTAATGGTCTAGTTTCTTCTGACCGGTGTGTGAATAGCGGGGTGCTCATGGTGCTGGTGGTGATTTATTTGCTTCGTTGTTTTAATTTGCTCATTGCCTACCTCCCTGCTTCTGAAATCTGGGCGTGCATGTTGCTGAAGAGCAGCCGACCTCGTTACCTTACTGTGGTCCTTGAAGAGAGACGGTCACAGGCAGCGCGCGGGACAGGCCCCTGTTTCAGTCCCAGCCCCAAAGAGGACGGTGGCTCTTCTGGAAGCAGCTCCCCTCATTGAAATGGATTCTCAGTTACTTTGCTCTCTGCTTTTCTTTTGGTCTGTTCTCTGGGTCACTCTTGTTGCTCATTTCTCCTCACTAAATGTGTCCTATCTAAAAATACTGGTTTGTTTTGCCTTTTGTTGCCTGCTGCAAAAGGAGTAGTAGGTTGCAGTTGTGTAGGGCATTGCTTGGGCCTTGCTACTTTTGTTATTCAAAACTAATGTAAACAAATCAGTGGATAAGTTATAGAAATAGCAGGTGTTAAATTTTGTTTTGAAACTTAAGTGGGTTTCAGGAATTCACCTGTGTAGAGGACAAAATGCTGAGATGAAAGACACAATTTCAAGGCAAATGAGCTACTGGCGTTGCAGCAAACCCACACATCAAAGAACTGAACAGAGATAAATGCCCAAACCTGACAGGAAATTAAATGTTAGGAAATGCTGGAGCTCCCTAGAACAGTCTTTCCGCTTCTGCTGAGACCTGTGCAATGCTCGACGTCACGAATGGTCGTGCAAGCCAGGTCTGCCTTACTCGCATCGTCTTCTTGCTCCCTCTCGGCACAAAGACAGCAAAAGGGAACAGAGCTGTTTCCTGCCCCCCRCAGGCTGCAGCAGCTGAAGCTTCTGCCATGGGAGATCCCTTGGGGAGAGGAGCTTGGTGACAAGTGGGAGTCTGGAGATGAAGAAGTCCAGGAAGCCGCAGAGCCCAACGGGAGCACCGGCCCGGCAGATCCGCCCCGGGATCGCAGCCTTGGAGCTGCTCAGCTCCTCTGCACGACGGCCGTGAGCACCAGGAGCCCGTCCGTCCTCACCGCAGCCTTCGGGAAGCTGCCTCGGGACCTTCTGCGCTGCGTGGAAGGTAGAGCTGCTGCCCCTTGGTCCTCTCTTCCAGAGCAACCGGTGTCAGAAACTGGGGCAAACGGCAGTGAGAGCAGGAGGAGTTACAGGGAGGCAGGGCAGCTGCTCCTCAGACACGGAGCTCCCCTTCCTGAGTTTCAGCTTTTGCTTCTCCCTCTACGGTGTCACTCTTGTGATACGTTGATTAGCAAACTTAATGAATGCCCTTAACTGGGGAGCATCAAGGCTCAGGTTAGCTGATTGAGCCCTGCTGGGTATGATCTGGAGTAAAGACAAGGACTGATGTGGTTTTGGAGCTCTGTGTCTCCAGACAGGGTTGTTCTGTGGTATTCTGTGTGTTTGTCCTACACTTCTGTGCTTCCTGTTGTTTCTAATGAAAGCTGGGAAAGGGCATCTCCAGAGCTTCCTTCATACTCCAGGATAGAGGGGAGAAATAATACAAATAAATAAATAATGAAGACAAAAAAAAAAGATAGTCAGAAAAAACTATCAGTAACCGTGCTGGGTAATCAATGTCCGGGTCATTGCATTTCTGATAATCCTGAGCACTGTTTAAACATAGTGATATGGGAGCTGAGGGAAARCATCTCCCTCATTACACTAACATTACACTAAAGTAACTTAGAGACCTCAAGATCCTTTCCAGGAGCTACATGTGACTGGGGTCACTGGATTACAGTGCAGGATTTCAGATGCCCCCATTTAATGGTTTGATTCAGATGGAAATGATATCAAACAGGCCCATGCAGGTATGGGCCCTATCTGCAACACATAGAACAGCCACAACAGAAACAGAAAGCAACAGCTGACCAACTCTATAACTCCCTTACTGTGTCCTACGGTAAGGCTTACAGAGAGATTTATGGAGCAGATGGGCAAGAAATGTTCCTGGCTGTATGTGCTGGAGTCTTTTAATAAACATACAAGTGAAAGCATCTTAGGAATCCCTCACTAGGGCTCTTGGGTTGCGTTAAAASATAAAATAGGGCTGCTGAAGAGGATTCGTGAACCTTAAAGATGTCATTGAGGCAATTAAAGAATACTATTTGTCACTGTTATAAATGTAGCATTTGCTCATCTAGCACACCTTATAAAAGACCAGGCTGATGTAACTGGAGCAGCTGGTGCTCCAAGTGAGACCAAATAGAGAGTGCCCCATGGGGGATCCAAGATAGGGATGTCCTTTGCAGGGCTTTTCGCTCACCCGTGAAACGCTTCACGTTAACGTTTCACGCTGCCCGTGCCAGGAGGACCCCAGTGAGCTCCCGCTGATGGTTGCTGGTTGTGGCGGGGTTTGTGGGTGGGCGCCGGGGCTCTGAGTGGTGCTCGGCTTTGGCACATGGAGCTGATGCTGCGGAGGGGGACGTGCAGCTCCCCGGGCAGCGCCGGCRCCTCCCGGGCCCACAGGGGCACCCTGGCCAAACCTGCGCTGTGACRCTCGGGTTCCCCTCGCTGAGGGGGCCGCGGGCAGCCGGCGTTGGCTCCGCGGCTCTTTGGCTGCTCTCGCTGCGGGTGGGCGCCCAAACCTGGGCCCGGCGTTCGGTCCGAGGGCCCCTCGGCTGCGGTGGCTTCCGTCGGGGCTCGCGCTCGCTGTGAGCCTTCGCTGCCGGGGAGACCCCTCCCGCACCCGGAGCAGCATCAGCTCTTGGCGTTTTCATCCCTCCCTCGGAACAGCATCAGCTCTTGGCGTTTTCATCTCCTCCACAATTTCAGAATAAAAATATCACAAGAAGAGAGACTGCTGCTTTTGTCCCATTTAATGTATTTGATTGATACGAAAATTAAATGAAACATTGAGCATATATATGTGCTCACATGCACATTTGTACAGGAAATACAAATAATTTACAATAGTATTCTCGTATTCTCCCACTGACTCAAGCGGGTATAAAAAAAAATAGATGTTTATTACTTCTGAGATGAACATCTGAGCTTACCTTGATGGATTGTGATTCGCRTTATTCCCTAGAAGAAGTTATTCATTCTGTGCTTTCAAGTCTAGTAGTAACTCTGAAGTTTTGGGGGTTTTTGTCTTTTCTAAAATTGGTGTAAAGGAGATATAAAGCTAATTCTAAAAAGGGTGTTTTTCCTTTACTTGAGCCTACTGTCAGCTCTCTGATCACTGTGCTTTCGTGTCTCATTCTGCCTTCCCATCTTCTGTCTGTTCTGTCTCCTCTGAATACAAGCCCTTTAGAAGGGAAGCAGCCTGCTTGCATCTGTGTAGCTTTTGGTACTAGGTTTTCATCTGAACTCTCTAGTCAGTAATACCAATAAACAGTAATAATCAGAGGGATGGTTTGTACTGAGCAGCTATAAATCGGATGTACAAAGAGCCTGACACGCTGGGGCTGGCTGACAATTGCCTTTTTGGAGGGGGCTGGGGAAAGTGCCGCCACGGGGTTCCTTAGCTGGGTTCGTGCCATGATTTTCCTCTTGTGTGATACCAGTACATTATAAGATGTATTTAATTTACAGTATTTGGGYCATTAGCTATGAGAAGCTAGACATGCTAAAGTATATAGTGAATAGAGCATATAATTATGATAGGAGGAGAATGATATTACTGATGTGAGAGTATTGAAAGGCCTGAAGCCCTGTTTTGTTATTCTGTAAATATGATGTGCTAGGGGCTCTTAAAGCAAGATGAAAGTCCTTTTCTTTGGTTAATRTTCATTACAAAGGATTTCCCCTGCCCCTTGCACGGGTGAATCCCCTTCCCTGACGGTGCTTCGCGGGGCCGCTTGTCTGGAGAGTCCCCCGAGGTCAGCGGTAATCAAAGATCGTCCAATACCGAGAAATGATGCACGTGTGTGTGGTAACCCAGGTCTGCCCTACAAAGTGCCAGGCAACTCATTTACCTTCCAGAAATAAAAAAGCRCAAATCGAATAAGTAGGACATTCCTTTCTATAGAAAGCTGTGGTAGAAAACGATTTGAAATATTTATTAAAATGATGAAAATAACTTAAAATTTGGAGAGGGGAAAAAAAAATAAAGTTGAAGTGCAAAGTTTTCTAAATGCAAACTAACACTTCAGCTGCTTTCATTGGTGATAGTGGGAAACGATGCATATCAGCTACGTGTGGAAAGCTTCCTGGCGTACGGTGCATAAGACTGGTGGTTCGTAGAGCAACGCTTGGGTGCCTGGCCCTCTGCTGTGCAGCAGCCCGGGGATTGTGGTCCTTGGCCGAGAAGGGGGCTCCYGTTCTGCCTTAGCTGCTGGCACCCGGTCACCTGCGTTCTGGGACGCGCTGCAGGCAGCGGCGTGGGTGCCCTAGAGAGGCCCTTTCTCCCCTGGATCTGTCGCGCTCGTCAGTGCCGCAGGCAGRCGAAGGGCAGCGGCAGGCGGGGGTCTGAATCACCCACATAGAGCCCCAACGCCGGCCCGAAAGGGAAGGGACAAAGGAAACAAGTGAGTGCCCCTCTGCTGYGCGGCTGGGAACGCTCCCCTCCTAGACAGGAGATGAAGGTTCGCATCCCTGCAGGCGGAGAAGGGACTGAACACGGATCTCCCACGTCCTGGGTCAGTGCCCTGATTACTGGGTTAGTGGATAAAAGGGGAATGACAGCAGCTGCGGAGAATCCAACCTCTTATTTCATGCGAGGAAAAAAAAAAGGGGGGGAAATAAGATGTTTTTGCTCAAGCAAAACACTTCTCTTGAYGTAGAACTTAATGTTTTTGCTTTGTTTCAGCAAAGAAAACTGAAAGCTATTATTTCAGATCTGAATGGAAACTCGTGCTTGGATGCTCTCTGTGTGCCTGCACATGCCAGCAGATCATAAAATTCCTACACTTCCGTTAAAAATAATCATTGGAATGAAGATGGGATGCTGTGAGGGCAGAGAGGACCAACACCTTCAGACGGAAAACCTTCACAGTGCTGTGAGTTCTGTTAGGTGAAAGGGAGTGTAGGCAACTTTGCTGTGCTTCTCACTTGYGTTTCGTTTCAGCTGTTCATCTGCTGTTTGGGAGTCAGTCATCACGGCCAACACGGCTGTGGAAAGCAAAAGTACATGGTTATTCCACTTGTATTATTCTCCTCTGTGCCATGGTGAGATCCAACTGGTCTGTTAATGCTATTTTATAAATGACCCAAATGTACGTGGAACACTACAGCAGGGAAAATATGACAAGGGTAATGCTATGGAGCAAAGTCCCTGTCCTGGGAGAGCCCCAAGCCACGCTCTCATCGGAAGGGCGGATGATGCGGGCAGTCCYGCGGGGAGCAGGTTGTGCGTAGACCAAAGGTGTGAGGCATAAAAGGCTTCCTGTGCCCTAGGCCGAGCCTGGAGCCCGAGGTCCCCAGACTAGTGCTGGCCAAAGGGCARACGCGGCGCCGGCACGGAGCGGTCCGCGCGTTGTGCTGCCTCGCTTTGGCCGGCCCGTCCCAGCCCCGCTCCCCACGGGGCTCTTGGCTGTCCCTCAGCCCTGTCCCTGGCACTGCCAGGGATCTGAAGGGCCTCTGCAGGCCACCAAGCCAAAGGCTCCCGTTGTTCTAGAACCAGTCTTACTATAGAGCCGCCCTGGGTSGAGTGGCTGTGACAACCCTAAAGACCCTCAAGCGCAGATCTCTCCTTCCCTCTCCCCAGGAAACTGCAGCAGATGTATCTTTTAACGCACAAACACCTTGGCTGTGTGCGTGCTACCGAGTCCCAACCAAACCTGCAAGTTCAAAGTTTCATCTCGCATTTTCAGTATTTGCTTGATTACTACGGAATGTGTTATTACTATCCAATGTGTTCCTAAGCTGGGTGTATTTATTATGACAGAAGAGCGGTGTGTGAAGGGCCCAAACTGCCCAGGGTCTTTTGTTTGCTTTTGCTTTACTGTGTTCAGCAGTTAATTGTGGCCTCTGTTGCATTCCATCACCTGTCAGTCTTCGKTCCTTTCTGTTCACCACGTTCTCTGGAGCTCAGTAACGGTTGAGGACTTCACTGTCACTCACCTAAATGTGGGTTCGGTTTGGTTTTCTCCTTACAGCAAGTGGGTTTGAATCTGAAGGGGCTGTCGTAGACTTCCTCACTTAAAAGGGAAGTTGGAATCCCCATCACATCTGGTCTGAGGTTTCCCAGCATTTACACAGGGATCGATTGGTCATTTTTTCTGGAGAATTCCGTGTTTGTACCCAGAGTTTTTTTGCAGGGAAATTGTCAGGACAGGCAGCACATCTTCGATACTTTGTCTCTTTATCAGAACCCAAGACAGCTGATGACATTATCCCAGGCATTCGCTTTAGATCTGCTGAGCCCACAAAAATCGATAGTTTTCCATTATCGGGTCCGGCTGGGTCACTGCTCCGTCAATGAGCTGCTACGATCGCGGTGCAAGGGTGAACCCGACCAGTCAATCGCCGCTGACAAGCGGCGAACGCGCTGACGGGCGCCCGAAGGAGGCCGAGCACAGATCCGCACGGGGCTCCCGCGCTGAAGATGGGGGCCCTGCCCTCCCGACGGCTCCCTCTGCCGCGGGGCAGGCGCGCGCCTGCGGCCCACAGCCCCGGAGAACCCGCTCCCCGGAGGTGAGGGAGAGTTCCTCAGCGCTGGGCTCCCCAGGCCGGGCGAGAGGGGCCCGGAGGGAGCGCGCAGCAGGGCCARGCCTTTTCCCGTGGTGCTCCAGCTGGAGAGGGAGAGGCCCAGGGCTTCCTTCTTGGAGGCAACAGAMCGCATTATCCCGGGCTCAAATTTACCAGCAGGGCGAACTGCATTTCTCATGCGCCTCTGTGTGTTACCAGTGACTTGCTATCAAACTTGAGAGCKGAATAAAAATAAATATTTAGAAATTATTCCAATATTATGATTTTTAATTTTCAACTTTATTAACTTCTTTCAAGCGTTAAATCCTGGCCGCTTTATTTATGCCTCCGGTCTTCTGTTTGATTCTCGCAGAAGTCAATATTCGCTTGTGCTCCATCATCAAACACAAAACCGGTAATCAGCTTTATCACTGGAAGCCAACTAGCTGGCTTTTAAAAAACACACTACCCAACAGAAAGATCGTTCTCTGTAAACGGGAGGAGATGGAAGGGTTTTGAGCGGAGCAGAGCCGCCCTTCCTTGGCTGGTAATTAGAGGCACCRCTCTTACATGACTTGCAGCAGTTGGTAGCTCACAAGGCGTCAGATCTCTTAGAGCATTAATTAAAAAGAATTTATGTTTTTTTAATAAAATGCTTCGTGTTTTAGCCCCTTCCTTCCTCCTTCCSAACGTGATTGCGGGGGCTGAAGGGAATTCAGGTTAATGTGTTGACACACTTAACAATGCGGGGTCATGTTGCACAATACGCTTGACTGCTTCGGTTCAGTGCAGCCCCTGACAGGTCCTCATCAACCGCTGCCCTAAAGGCAGAGCCAAGGAGAGGATTTTAATTACTGCTCCGTACGCGAGTTTGCCAGCATTAAATTGAGACATAATTAGGCCTCCGAATTTTAATAATTGTCCTAGCTAATTGGGCAGACAAGTGCGTTCTGCGGCGCGGCGTGATTAGATAATTAGTATTTCCAAATGACAAAATCGGGCCCTTGATTACGCAGCCCCGGCGAAGGGGGAAGGCGGCGGTGGCTCCGCGCCAGCCTGCGCGGCCGGAGCGCCGCCGAGGCGGCAGCGACGAGCGGGCCGTTGGGGCCGCCGCAGCCGTTGGGGCCGTTAGGGCCGTTGCTCGGGGGCGGGGGCACGGCGGCCCGCGCGGAGCTGGCGGGCGGCGGGGCGGCCTCGGCGCGGCGCTCGCCCCGGCGCGGGGGAGGCGGCCGCTCAGCGCCAGCCCCAGCCCCTCGCGCCCGCACACGCGGCTGCCAAGCCCCATTAGCCGCGCGCCCCGCCGGCCGCGAACAATGGCGGCGGGGCGAGGGGCGGCGAGGCGC